>JAGKTI010031825.1:0-12040 GCA_018397915.1 Birgus latro
CACACACACACACACACACACACACACACACACACACACCACGCGATAAACAGTATTTTTCCAGTCTGGCGTATTTCAACCTGTGCGTTACCCGGACAGGTCTGACTGCTACCAAGCCAAGCGAATAAACAAGGGGTGAAAACTTAACCCATTCATACTGTACACGTCATTTAGGATTATTTTCTTTTCTGGAAAAAACTCTAAATACAGTACGTATTAATAAAAGCTTATGCTAAACCCTCCAGAGACAGAAAGGGTGTGAAAAAGAGGGTGGAATGAGGGGAATGCAGATACAGAGAGCGAGATAGGTAAAAAGCTAGAGAGGGGGACAGAACGAGTGCTACAGAGAGGAACTGGGGAACAGACAGACAGAGGTAGCGAGGAACAGAGTTAAAGAGAGAAACAGTGGATCGGAGATAGAAAGGGACATATGAAAAGAGGCATAAAGGTAGTGAGGGATAGCGGTGAACAGGGTGAGAGACAAAGATGGACAAAGAGAGGAAGAGAGAGGAGGGCAGAGAAACAGAGACGGAGATAGAGGTAGAGAGGGACAGAAGCGGGTGGAGCGAGGACCTCATCTCTAACACATCATCCACTGATATTTGGGGGAGGAAGTCAATTTCCTGGCGCTACCGTCTTCACCAAACACACACACACACATGGACCAACGCACACACACATACAGGTACACCGACAACCCTACATACAGCTTACCATCTCCCTCTCTCGCTCACAGTTACATACATATATTCACTCATACATACACACTGCACATCCATCCGCAGATAGATTAAGTTCACACACACACACACACACACACACACATTACACATCCATCCAAACCTAAACAAAACGCACATACATCAAACACACACACACACACACACACACACACTAATAAATACGTACGCAGTCAAACAAGACAATAAAAAGTTTACAGCGTCAACAAGCCATTCCCTAAGACCAACAACACGAGCAATAAAATAATATTAAAGGCTGAAGATTTTTTAAAAAGACCTAAAAGAGGAAAAATGATGGAAGACCACGACCAAGAATATGAGTGTACAAAAATAAAAAATCTTCATCATCATCATCATCATCATCAGAGGTCATGTAAACGTATACAAGTGATGTTTCTCAGTACGATTCAGTGTGCCATGATTCTGAACTGGTAGCAGCTAATCCCCTATCACCACCACTGAGGGGTTGGGGCTCGAGGCTAGGCTACTCTAATCGTGTACATTAGTGGGTAGATGACAGGCCTACTTCTGATGGCATTACGTGATTGACACCCCCCCCCCCCAGTCACCTATTGGGGACCATTTTTATGCAAGGTTAACACTTCGACGGGGTTGTTCTCACCACTAAACCACCAAGCGTCTTCGATTAGCAGTAAATAAAAAATTCGGGTTGACACCAAATTAGCTTCATTCGTTTCCTTTATAAACATTCCAGCATACTTGCATGAGTAGTCTTGATCACCTAATGGCAACTCTCCACGCTGCTCGATCCCTAGCAGCCTCTCAGTTCAGTCCCTTATCCTTGAAGTCACACACTATGACATCATTCCAGATAAGCAGAGTCTGTCGTATCATGTGACATACTGTATATACAGTACTGATTTCAGAACTCTTCGTCCTATATTTCAAAATAGGAAGTAGAGCACCAGTTTCGAGTTTTTTTTATATAGAACATCTGCGGACATAAAAAAAAAAATGCGATAAACAATGAGACAGTGAACAATAACATCAGAAACCCAGTAATGCGACCTTTCACGCAGAACAAACTTTTCACAATAGTATATAAAAGTTTCATATCTCTTAGCCGAAAATAAAAAAAAGTGGCGTTATATTACTGTCCACAACTGTACACATAAAGTTGCTAATCTCGCCCAAACTACTGGTCCAACTGCCACCAAAGTTCGCACATAAACCAAATTGCACCTCCCACTGAACACAGGATTCTTCGTTCATACAGAAATGGGGAGAGTACAGAGTTATATGGGCGCTACTAAATAAGGGTACAGTGTTATAAGGGTGCGGCAAATAAGGGCAGAGAGTTATTAAGGTACAATAGATATGGGTACAGAATTAAGGGTACAAATTATATGGGTACAGTTAAAAGGCTACCACAGATAAGAGTGCAATGTTATAAGGGTACAACAGATAAGGGTGTAAGGTTATAAGGGTACAGCAGATAAGGGTGCAAGGTTATAACGGTACAGCAGATAAGGGTACAACAGATAAGGGTACAGAATTAAGGGTACAAGGCTATAAGGGCACAGCAGACTTAAGGGTACAGCAGATAAGGGCACAGAGTTATAAGGGTACAACCAAAGGTGCTAACGGAGCGAGTCATAAGAGCCGCAGTGAGTTAAAGACAAGATAAATTCAAGAAAATCTGGGCTTAGAGAGAGAGAGAGAGAGAGAGAGAGAGAGAGAGAGAATCAAAACCTTCCACACTACTAAAGAAACCACTATAACAATAAACAAATGAAAACTGAAGAAATAAAGACACCAGCAAAATAATTACATAACAGTGACACAAAAGAGGACAGAAAAAGTCAGTAAGGTGTAACAAACAAACTAAATCGCTTCAGAAAAGGTGTTAGGGAGCCTCCTTAACCGCCGAGAATATGGGCCCAGGAGGTACGGATATTAAAAGAATAGAACATGATAGGATAAGGATACAAAGCAGGTAAAGGTACAAATAAAAAACTAATGAAAGTGATAAAAAGATAACACAGATAAAGAAACCAGTAAAAATATATATATAACCTTAACATTATAGCCCCATGACCTATTTATAGTTTATTCTTGCTATCTTCAAAGTTTTTTTTTCTTTTTAAAGCTCAGAATTGACTTTTCGAACTGTATGAAGACGATGATGATGATAAAACAGATAAAGGCAGAAAACACACATAAGGGCAGGACACAGATAAGGGTACAAAGAGATAATGGAAAGAGGCTAAGACGTCCCTGATAAAAACGTGGTGAGCGAGGGGATAAAAGTGCTGAAGGGGGAGTAAGAAAAGTCCAGATTTGCATTCGAAGTTGGCCGAAGAATGGGTGTTCATGGGGCCAAGCCAGAGATAGGGGGAGGGTAGGGAGCTGGGTGGGTAAGTAGCAGGGTATGTAGGTAAGTAAGTAGGCATGAGGGGGAGCTGGGTGAGTAAGTGGCAGGGTAGGCAAGTGAGCTGGGTAAGTAAGTAGCAGGGTAGGCAATTGAGTAAGTACACTTGAGGTAAATAAGCCAGTGAGTGGGTAGGTAAGTGGATGAGTAAGTATTTAAGTTGGTAGATAAGTAGAATGAGGGTAGACAGGCCAGTAGGTAGGTAAGTAAGTAGGTATGAGGGTAGACAGGTCAGTAAGTAGGCAAGTAAGTGGATGAGAAAGGATGATGGTAGACAAGAAGGCAATTTAAATGAAGAATAATGAACTCTTAAGCAAATAGGTTAGCAGATGAGGTAGACAGGTAGTTAAGGAAGTAATATGAGCAAAGACACTTCCGAAAGTAAGAGGGTAAGTGGGTAGATAAAACAGGCATGAGGTTATACAGGGTGGCTGGCAGATAGAGAGAGGAGTAAGATGGAAGAAATATTTGATGGAGGATAGAGGAATTGCATTCATATAACTGGTTGAAGAATGGACCCCTAAATCTCGCCGGCTGAGGAAGCTCCCTAACACCTCTCCCTTAACGATTCATTTTCTAAACTACCCATTATCCTTCTCGCTTCCTGTATCTTTTTAATGTCAACACAGACTGCATGAGCAAAATACAACAATACAGTGATGGAGCAAAGATTGAATTAAACCGGTAAGGAGGAGGTCTCAGTAAGCTTCATAACCATAAGAGAAAGCCGCCCTTGGTGTTCATGGGGGGCTAAGGCTGTAGACAGGAGAGGAATGGGGGCTGTATGGTTAAGTATGAGGGGAAGTAGGTGAGTAAAAGGATAAGTGGGTGAGTAAGTAAGAGGGTAAGTAGGTGAGTAAGCGAGCAAAAGAGTTAGTAAGTAAAAGGGTAAGTAGAGAAGTACGATAGAGGGTAAGCAGAGGAGTAAGTAAGAGGGTAGGTAGGTGAGTAAGTAAGAAGGTATGTAGTTGAGTATAAGCGTAAGTGGGTGTGTAGGTAAAATGAGGGTAGACAGATCCATGAGTAGGTAGGTCAGTGGAAGAGATGATAAGAAGGTAGGTAGGTAGGTAGATCAGTGGAAGAGATGATACGGTAGGTAGGTAGGTAGGTAGCTCAGTGGAAGAGATGACAAGAGGGTATGATAAGAAGGTAGGTAGGTAGGTAGGTTGACATGCAGGCTCATACACAGGTAGGAAAACTGCGGAAGGCGTTGTGAGGGTTGGCCGGATCGTTATCTCAAGAGATGACTTAAACACCTGAATTAAGTGACGTATTTATCGGTTAATTTCTTGCTATCTCCCGACGATTTTTCCATGCTTAAAAAATGCTACTCTTATTGAAGGTGTTACTGAAGGCTGCAGGTAAACTCGGGAGGTAGTAACGTCTCTCCATATCCAAATAAAATCGTACAGGAATGGTGGGAATGAGATAAAAAATAGCCATCATGGTGAAATGGTTAGGGAGGTACAATGAGACAAGAAAGTAAGAAGGTAGACTGAAAGGCAAGTAAGTAGATAAGTGGGTAAAGATATGTACGTAGGTAGGTAGGTGGGTATGGATAGGTACATAGGTAGGTAAGTGGGTATGGATAGATACGTAGGTAGGAGGATATAGATAGGTACGTAGGTTGGTAGATGGTTACAGATTGACACGAAGACAGGTAGATGAGTATAGATAGATACACAGATGGGTAAGTGGATAAGTAAGGAGGTAGGTAGGTAGGTCGGTGATAGAGGCAAGCAGGCAGGTAGATAGGTGGGCAGAAACAGGTTGGTAGGCATGTAGGTAGGTGGGTTGGTAGGAATGTAGGTACGTGAGTCAAGACAGGAAGGCTGGCAAGTAACGAACACAGAACTACTGGAGAAGGAAGGCAGGGTGGCAACAGAGTAGGAAAAAAAAGGGGGGGGGGGGCAGGTGAGTAAAGAGGATGGCAGGGAAGTTGGGAGAGTAGGATGACTTGAAAAATAACGCAAGAAATGACGGTGATTCTGGGGGAAAAGAGTATTTTAATAGGCATGGTAAACTTTAGGCAGCTTGGAAAAGGCTGGAAGAATGGGAGCAGGAAGGGCATTAGGCAGGGTGAGTGTGGGGTGTGGCACGGAGATTGTGGGATGAGGAAGGGAGATTGTGAGGGTGAGAAAGGATGAATATGATGTGGGGCTGGGTGAGTTTGAGGTGTGGCAGAGTGAGCCTGGGGTGAAAGAGGATGAGTGAGGTGAGGAAAGGAAAGTGTGAGGTGAAGCAGGAAGAGTGTGAAATGAAGCAGGGTGAGTGTGAAGCGACGTAAAGGTGAGGTGGCGAAGGATGAGTGAGGCGAGGCAGGGTGAGTTAGGTGAGGCAGAGACAGCGTGATACGTGGCAAAGTGAGCGTGATATAAGGCAGAGTGAGTGTAAGGTGACGCAGAGTGAGTGTAAGGTGACGCAGTGTGAGTGTGAGGTGAGGCAGGATGAGTGTGTGATTACAAAGCGAAAAGGTGTGAGGTAGGGAGAAACTGTGGCAATAAAGGTAAAGAGGAATGGATGTAATAAAGCAGGGAAGTAGTTGATAAAGCGGGAGGAAGAGAGACAACGAGGTAGGGCGATAGTGGAGCCGAGTATGTATATTATGAAGCAGGATACCTTAAAAACATGATAGTTATGCATGAGGCAGAAAGGCAACAAGGCAAGGGGATTATGAGGAAGAGTGGGAGTTTAACAAGGTATTAGTGAGGTAGGAGAGAAGCGTGAAATAAGAGGATATGAGGATGAATGATAGTTAAACTAACAGACAAGCAGGGAGGGAGGGGGTGGGGGAGCGTGAGGTAAAGGGATATGGAGAAAGACAATAGTTAACTACAGTACTTGGTAGGTAAGAAGGCAATGAGACGTAGGAGGGGGGGGGGAGTTCAACAGGGGGACAGTGAGGCAGTGAGGAAGAAAGATCAGAAGCACGTGAAGCAAGAAGCCCAATGCTAGACAAGGAGGACGCGACATGGAGATGGGGTAAAACTGGCGGATTAACATGCTCGGTTTGAGATCAGTGGATAAGGGACAATGCAAGAGACTACACCAAGTAAATGCATTACATCTACCAAGAGATCAGCCTACCAAGAGAATTAATGATTACACCTACCACCACACAAAAGACTTACCTACCACGAGACAAATGAGGTAGCCGTAACTACCATTGTACTTCTGTTATTTCCAGACAATACTATTTAGCACAAAAGAGAATTTTCTAACAGGATGGGACAGACATGGCCGACACTAACTCCTTCGCTAGTAATCAGGCCTCCTAGGTCAAATAAAATTGTTTGGCAGCAACAAGAACAATATAAATGACAATGGTTACAAAACACAAGAGAATATTAACCTAAAATGTGTAAAAATGAACTGGCAAGGAAGAAATGTCACAGGGCGTTCCATGTCCAGTAGAACGGGACTGGGTGTAAAGGACGCATATTACCTGCAAGACATCCATCCTCCAAACAATTCCGACGACAAAACTGACACAGATAAGAGGCAAATTCCGCAACGTCAAATGAGTTTTATATTATACACTGGTTAACTTAAATGCTCATATTATCTGATATCAAAAATTAACAGTACAAATAAATTTTCCATACATGTAACAATTACCTTTAAATTCATACTCTGAGTTAACCACAATGTAATGCACTCATGACAGGCTTCTATGCCTGCAGACTGATATCCTCGGCAGTCGTGCTGCATGTTGTTCCCGGAGACTGTTTTTGGTCTGAACCATGATTTTCAAGCACAATGTCGACATCATGCACTGGACAACACGCCTCAGGAAATACATAACTTGTAATAGTTTTAACCTAATTAGTACGATGGTCTCAATATTTTAGTACATTTTTGGTGTTACTAAACTTCGTTCAGCTTAAGAGAGCCAGTTTACAGTGAAAAGGTAAATGGAGGCTACGTAATCTTTCAGTCTGAAAATTTCCTGCTAAGCTTATATATATATATATATATATATAATCATACATACAGTATATGAGACGTCCATGTACAGAAGTTAGAACCGATTAAGATGCTAAGAATACAAGAGTGGGCAAGAAACAACATAAGAGACGACTAGTACCCCTTTCACCCCTTTCATCAGAGGGAGTCTGGGCAGAAGCCACAAGAAAGAGGGGTGGCGGTGGCAGGGGCGAAATGAAATAAAAAGGGGAGCAGGAAATGAAGACAGAGGAGGACCAGATTAGATGATGGAGAGGGCAAGAAGTACGGAAGGAAAGGTGAAAATAATTAACTCCATCAAACCGATGACGTTTAAATTTTATCGTTATGATGATGATGATGATGAACACGATTATTATTATCTCTACTACTTCTGTTACTGCTGCCACTACAACTATTATTATTATTATTATTATTATTATTATATACTTGTTCCCTCCACACAATAATACAATAAGCATCTTAGAAGAAAACGTCTAAGAGTCAAGGGCTAACTAAAGATTTTATATGGCCTCTACAGTTCTAAATTTCCTCCTAACGGGAAGAAAGAGAAAGAAAAAAATAAAATCACCGAGGAGGACAAGATGAGGTGATACAGAAGACAAAAACCAAGGAAGAAATGGTGGAAATACTGTAATTAACCCCATGAGCCGGAGGGCGGGTGATTATATTCTTAATATCTCCAGACGATTTTCTTCAGCCTAGGATATACTTTTCAAACAGGAGGGGTTGCATACAGCCTTCATTAACCTTTTACTACTACGAAAGCTGTAAAAATCGTCTGGTAGCTCCAAAATCGTCTGGGTTTAGCAAGAATAAGTTTAATAAGTCGTGGTGGTGAAGTGGTAAAAACTTGGCGTGTATTGGGATAATGTATAGGAGGAAGTGGGGTGACGGGACGAGCTGAAGGTAATGGCTGGGTTGTTTGAAAATGAGGCGTGGCAGGGAAAAGCTGAGGGAAGATGGGAGGAATAGAGGAAAAAGTGAGAGGGAAAGATGAAAGGAGGAGGAGGTGGAGGGGGGAGGAGGACGAGGAGGAGAAGGAGGAGATAAACTAGACAGACAACGACAAGAGAAACGGGAAGTGGGAGGCAAAAAGACTGGCAGTACATTAGATGCCGGCGGCGGGGAGACGTTTGTGTAAATGTAAATCTCTTGCAACCAAGATACAGATGTAAATGAAATTCTGGTGTATACAATATATGGAAGTCTGAGAAATACACAAGTTTAAAGCAACGGAGGATGTAGATATAAATGTTTGTCTGATACAAATAAGTCTATGGCAAAGAAAATACAGTTATACGAGTATATGCATGTATAAGGCATCGCGTTTGTACGTACCGGTATATCTATCTATCTATCTATCTATCCATACATCTCTCTTTCTCTCTCTCTCTCTCACACACACACACACAACGCTAATAATATGTGTACAAACACCCAATTATTCAGCATACATACAAGCTTGCTAGCACTACACAAACACAGGTTCATACTCACAAACATATTTACTTGCAATTAACCTGGTTGTTCCTACCTGTTGATATCTGGGCTACCTGAATACCATCCTCAGCCCCTGAATTTGCTGTCATAATCCTGTCAAACTTCTCTCTGACAGTTCGCTTCAATCCTCCTAATAACGAGATTACAAACGTGCTCTTTATGCTGTACAATTTACGGCTTTCAGTACATTCTGATCTTTTAGTTTTTAACATAGCTAACATTTTTTTCTTTTTCGTAGACATCCCTCCGTATGACAGACGCCACAATATAGACGTCACACAAACTGCAATGTTTCGACACTTGCGACATATGGTCAGTTTATTGTGGGTGGTGTTACTGATAGTTGTTTGGTAAACAATTTGAGTGGTGTTTGGACAAGCAGCATGACGGGCTGGACATGCCGTGTGGTTTGTGGTGTTACTGGCAGTTGTTAGCTAAACAATGTGCGTCGTAGCTGAACAAGCTGTATTAGAGCTTAATAAACTGTGGTGGTTTAAAATTGACAGTTTAAAACTGACCGTTTAAGCGGCTTCCCTTCTTTCCTTCTATCCTCTTCTGTGTGTTTTTTTTTCAGTCCCTTTTCCTTCTGTCTACGGGTGACTCTACAGTCTACACTCAGTGACAAGCCAAATGGTTTCCTGTAAACCAGGGAACATTTAATACGCTGGATGGTAACCATATAACGAAACTAAGGCTCTTGGTAGCTTAGTGGGTATTTAAGGCGCTCCAATCGGATTGAGCCGGTGCAGGTTTATATCCAAGGGGTGGCTGGGGTTTAATTCTCACGTAATGCCACTCAGGGATGAGTGAGGCTGGTTACTCGCACCTTAAATGTCAGGACCAACTTGCCTAGCCCCGGGTTTCTAAGCTCCTCAAGGGGCAACACAGGATTAGATGAATGAATGAAATGAATGGTACAAGAATTAGTTACTTCTTCCAGCAGACTGGCTGCAGATCATTTTTTTCCCCTTAGTGTTGGTACCGGTATACTCTTTAACAACTTCTTTACCAGTACAGTACTGTACATTAAATGGTGGCTGTACTAGATGACAGATACCGTAGCTTCATACTATCCTTTCTCAAGTTCTGACAAAAGCACACAGGACAGAAGCTCCTTGTTAAGCTAAGTGAGGTTAGATTAGGTTGCACTAGGCTAGGACTGACTCTATCTCCTCGTTTCCTTCATACAGAGTTATTGTTTTGCTAGTTTTCAGTGTCTCTCCTTTCAGTTTTTTAACATGTTCCTACATTTTTAACAACAGTTTTTGTCTTTCATTATGTCATCAGTACTATTTTTTCCATTTCTTTATATTGCCTCTTTTACAAAGGATTGAACTTTATACTCTTGTTCATTGTACAGTTTTTTTATCTTTCTTTTTCCTCTTCGTTTGCCTTTCTCCTTTTTTGTTATATTCTCTTCTTATTCTTTTTTTTTAATTCTTAGTTAGCCAGATAGGTTCCTGTTTTTCTGTATTATCTTTTCTGACTTTTTTGTTGATCATTTTATCTAGAACTTCTGAGGCTGCTGCTATCATTTTTGTTCAATATATTGTATATTTTTCATTTCCTCCAGTTCGTTTTCTATTTTTTTAATATATTTCTCTTGTGTCCCTTCGTTTATCTTCAAATTAGTTATTTCCTTTTCCTTCGGTAAAAATTCATGTTGTGTATTGGATTTTATGTTGAGTATTGAATCCCTCTTGTTCTTCATCAATCTTCATTTTCTGGAAATACTTGTAGAGGGTTTGGGTTGCTATCATGTAATCAGTGGTGCTTTTTTTATTTCTCCTTTACATTTTTTATCTGCACTTAGTAATACTAGGTTGTATTTCTCAAGTAGGTTCAGTATTTTTTTCCATTCGCTTGTAAGAGACTCTGTTGTACTAGTCACCTGTATGAAACTAAATGGGTTAAGTAAGGCCGAACAAGGAATCAGATCCTGCACATTAATAGACTTCCAGCACCTCCGACCCGGCTGGAAGTTAGTCACTAGCTACGGGCCAATACGGTGGTTCACTTGGTTTGAATACGGGTTGTAGGAGCCTCATGTGAGCTACAACAGAGTATTACAACTAAATATGGCGGCCTCCATGTTTAGAGTACGGTATACCTCGTAAGAAATCGCCCCACTGTTACCTCGAGTTAGCGGAACTAATGGAGAAACCTGAACGTTAATCCTTTCGAGTGTTCGGCCCCAGATACGTCGAGCACAAGTAAGCGTGCTTTTATGGGGCCATTATACAGGTACAGTACATTATATACGCTGTGTAGGTGTAATCTTTTGTGGTAGACGACAAATCACTGCAGGGGATTTCCGCACGGCGAGATACTGGGAGATACGAGAAGTCAAGCCAGAGGGCACATCGTCTTGACGTGTAGGGTAGCGCCTCAGCTAAATATCCACATTAAGGTCCCGAGGCACGGACACGACGTCAGAATTGCACACCCCATCAGGAACCGCGACAAGCTTGAATTCCACCAACACTTTTCAGCATCGTGGGTCTGTGGACTTGGGTATGGGGTTGGTAAGGAGAAACTGATGGGGTGTCGTGGCAAGCGAGGGGCTTGAGGTAGGGGATGACGTTGGTGGTGGGGTTGGGGCAGCGAGTGGGGTGAGCGTTGGCGTGGATGTTCCTCACCATGTCCCCGCTCCCTACCGTGGCCCCGCTCCCGACCGTGTCCCCGCTCCCGACCGTGTCCCCGCTCCCGACCGTGTCCCCGCTCCTTATCATGGCAGCGCACTCCGATCTTACGATAATATTGACAAATCGTCATTTTGATCTTTTTTTTCTTTTATATTAGTAATTATGTTTTACTTTATTTTACTTTACTTTATTTTACTTTACTGCATATGAGCGCAATCAAAGGGATCCCAGCCACACATTTCCGTACCATAAGTCATTCCAGCAAAGCACACTATGTTTGCTCTTCTCAGCTGGGCCACGCTTTTACTTTATTTAACCCTAACCTAACTTAACCTGTCCTAACTCTAACATTACTTAAACCATGCCCACCTGACTCTAGCAACCAAATCTAGCCTTGCCTAACCTACACCCTCCTGGAAAAGAAAAGTACCCAAATCAACTATAGTGCGGGACCATGCATCCCCGCCACTGGAGAGGGGGCAATCGGATGGATTTATTCTCACTGACAAAAGAGAGTATGTTTTCACCCCTGTTAGTTTGTTTGTTTGTTAGTTTGTCTGTTAGCAGGATTACTCAAAAACTAAAAGAGAGGTTTGGACCAAATTTGGTGGGTAGATAGCCTGTGAACAGTCTATTAATTTGGGGACCGATCCGGGTCGCATTACAGATTCTGGATCCGGTAAGCATTTTTTTGTGAAACCCTAGTCAGTGATGAGAAAACCGAACCCAGTACGAAGAGTGGTTTGGAAATTACGTGTCCGCTGTCGGAAAGATGCGTTCCACTGAGTGCCCCT
>JAGKTI010031826.1:0-12039 GCA_018397915.1 Birgus latro
GCCTTTGTCTTTCAACTTGTACCTTTCCTTCTTGCTGGAAGTTTGCTCTCATTCAGCCAGTCCCAAAGAAGGGTGACCATTCCCAACCCTCTAACTATCGTCCAATTGCTTTAACATCCTGTGTATCAAAAGTTTTCGAATCAGTTCTTAACAGAAAAATTTTAAAGCATCTTTCCTGTCACAACCTTCTTTCTGATCGTCAGTATGGGTTCCGTCAGGGACGCTCCATTGGCGATCTTCTCACCTACCTTTCAGACTCCTGGTCATCCTCCTTTCGGGACTTTGGCGAAAGCTTTGCCATTGCACTTGACATCTCAAAGGCTTTCGATCGAGTCTGGCATAAATCTTTGATTTCCAAACTGCCCTCTTACGGTTTCTATCCTTCTATCTGTGCCTTCATCTCTAGCTTCCTTTCTGGTCGTTCTATAGCTGCTGTTGTAGTCGGCCATCGTTCTTCTCCTAGACCTATCAACAGTAGTGTTCCTCAGGGCTCTGTCCTATCACCAACTCTCTTTCTTTTATTCATCAATGACCTTCTAAGCTGTACATCTAACCCTATCCACTCATATGCTGATGATTCCACCCTTCACCTTTCCATTCGATTTCCTCAACGTCCATCTCAGCAGTTACTTCAGCAAACAAGGGATGAGGCTATGGCACACCTAATGTCTGACTTGGATCATATCTCTGATTGGGGTAAAAATAATCTTGTTATTTTTAATGCATCAAAATCTCAGTTCTTACACTTATCAACTTGACAAAATCTTCCTCAGGATTACCCACTAATGTTTAATAATGTTCAGCTCGGTCCTGCATCATCCTTGAACATGCTAGGGGTTTCGTTCTCTCGGGATTTGTCTTGGAAGGAACATATTACATCTCTTGTGAAATCTGCTTCCAAGAGATTAGGTGTGCTGGGCCGACTCCAAGCTTTCTTTACCCCTGCACAGATGTTGGCCTTGTACACGGGTTTTATTCGCCCGTGTATGGAGTACAACTCTCATGTGTGGGGAGGCTCCCCACATGCGGTTCTTCTCAATAGGGTGGAGTGAAAGGCTTTTCGTCTCATTAACTCTCCTCCTCTTACTGATTTCCTTCAACCTTTGTCTCTTCGCCGCACTGTTGCTTCTTTATCTCTCTTCTACCGCTACTTCAATGGTCACTGTTCCTCTGAACTGTCTGCTTGCATCCCTCCACTTCTACGACGGGCAAGTAATACCCGTCTAGCAACAAACTCTCATCCCTTTTCTGTCCAGCTCTCTAATGCAAGAGTTAACCGTTACTCCCAGTCCTTCATTTATGCAACTGGTCAACTCTGGAACTGTCTCCCTCTGTCTGTATTCCCTGCTTCCTATGATCTCCAATCTTTCAAACGCAGTGTGTCCAGGCATCTCGAAATGAATGGATCTTGAATTTTTTGTATTGTTTTTGCTTTTTCTTGGAAGGAACAGTATGCGGGCCCATGGCCCTTGGTTCCTTCTTTCTTGCATAAAAGAAAAAAAAAAAATCATCACACTCCATCAATTCCTGGGGCTTTCCCTCATTTTGGCTACCTTCATTGCTTCCACTACTTCCATCCTACTGATTTGTTCCTCTCTTCTCACCTCCCTCCTTCTCCCAGCCATTCCCCTGCCAGTTACACTCGCATTACTTTCATTCTCTGTGTTTAATAATTCCACAATATGTTTTCTCTCTGCTCACTTTTTCTTCCTTCTCCACTGGCAACCTACCATTTTTATCTTTCACTTCCCAACTTACTTCTTTATCATTCCAACTTTCTTGATCTCTTTCTAGAACATTTTCTTACATTCCCTCCACTTGATACTCAAATTACTTCCAAATTCCTCATCCTGTCTCTTCTTACTCTTTTTTGCCAATCTTTTCACCTCTCTCATCCTTTCTTCATAGAACTTTCTCTTCCATCTTTCAACTTCCTCCATGCCCCTGCTTCCCATCCGCTCACTGTATTCTTTCCTCTTTTGTGCCACAGCTTGTCTCACCTCTTCATTCCACCATGCTGTCTTGCACCCCCTTTCATCTTCTCTGCACCTACATACCACCTCACATGCCGCACAGATTTCTTCCGTGAATATTTTGCACACTCCTTCCACCTCCCTCATCTGCTCTAAATCATATTTACCCAATCACTCCTCTTTCCTCTGTATTCTGTCTTTTTCCACCCTCTTGCAGTCTTTCTACCCTCCTTGTATGGATTACTTCTTCCTGTCCATCCCTCCTTCTATTCCTCCATTGCATTTGAACCTTGACTCTCACCACCAAGTGGTGGTCAGAAAGTCCACTCCCCCTACCTCTGTATTCTCCTACATCATTACACACCTTCTCATTCTGCCATCCACACACACATAATCAGCCATTGCCTTCTGTTCATTCAGTTCAGCACCCACCCTTCTCTTCACTTGCCACAAATACCTGTGGATCATTTTGTGCCTAAAGAGAATATTGACTGTCACCAACCCCTTCCCTGCACAATATCCACTAGAGCACTGCCATTCTCATCCACTTCTGCAAGCATACCCCACTCACCAACTACTCCATTCACTTTCACATTCCAAGCCATAAATCTATCTATAGCCCGATGCCCTAATCCCGCAAAGGGTGGACGCAGACAAAACGCCCCCAAGTCGCTCTGTCACCCACCATTTGCCTACCCTTCCCCCAGCTCACTTCCCCCTCCCTCATATACCTCTCAACTCCATCCCTCCACCTCATCCTCGGTCTTCTCCTCCCTCTCCCTCCCTCCACCTCACCTACATACACTAAGAGTCAGTCTTTCATCCTCCATTCTCTCCACACATCCAAACCACCTCAGTGTACCTCTCCCAATCTTCTCAACCACATCCACATCTATCCCACAACACATCCTCACCCCCCCATTCGTCAGCCCATCCCCCCATGTCACTTCACACGCCATAAATACTACTAAATATCCTCTCAAAACCATTAGAATACAGCTGAATACAAAAATCTTCTGAAGATCACTAGAAAAAGTGACAGGATTCTAAAATATTCCCATTGCTTCGTAAAGATATCCAGAGTACTGCTTAATTCCTTGCTGTTTTGTAAAAATCTTCACAATACAGTTAGATTTCTTGCCACTAGTCACAAGAAATGGATGCTACGTTAAAATGTGTGCCACTAAACTGTAAGTTGGTAATGTAGTAGTCCAAGATTATGGATAGGGTTATAGTAAGTATATTAAATAAGACCTTCGCCTTTAGAGGTATGGAAATATCAGGGCCTACAGACACTAGAGGTATGGTAATATCAGGGCCTACAGACACTAGAGGTATGGTAACATCAAGGCCCACAGACACTAGAGGTATGGTAACATCAAGGCCCACAGATGCTAGAGATATGGTGACATCAAGGCCCATAGACACTAAAGGTATGGTAACACCGTGGCTCACAGACACTAGACTTATGGTAACATCAAGGCCCACAGATGCTAGAGATATGGTAACATAAGTCCCACAAACACTAGAGGTATGGTAACATCAAGGCCCACAGACACTAGAGGTAGGGGAACATCAAACTACACAAAGTATGAAAAGAGGAATTGTGAGATGTAAAACTATGATGTTATTTATACTGTATACGTATTATCTAATCAGTACTTTTCATACATTTTCATTAACGGGTATTCTTTCAGCTTGGGTTATCATCAGCCACATTAATCCAGTGCCCATCATAGCAAGTATAAGTTGATTGCTGTTTTAGTCCTTGGCATGACACAGATCCAAAATAAGGATGAAAGGAGAAAAATGAATAATTTTTATTAAAAATAAAGCTACTTTAATAGAATGAGCAGATAAACAGAAAATAGTACTCTTCACTTATAGAGACAAAAGTTGTCCAAAGTTCTGTAAGGCTTACAGTATCAGAAAAATAAGAAAAATACAGTATACAGTACTCATACTTCTGAAGTATCACAATAAACAGTCCCAGTGTAGGAGGAAAAACACACACCCGTTGACTTTTTAAATTACTCTTGGTTTCCCCATGTTACAGTCAGACCAGGCACCAATGACCCAACTGTCACTGAGATGTGATCCAAGTCGCTGCTGGTTGATTACTGATTTCTCAGACTCAAGGATATACAGTACTTCTTTACATCTGGAACCAGTCTCTCAAAACTCCAAAATCAGTTAGCTGGGATGTGAGTCAGTTCATACACCCCAGTCCATTAAAGTTTTATGCCATCTGGTGTTAGGGCCATGGTGAATGGTTCAGAGAGTTGTGCTTCCTTAGTGGAAAGCATGGTGCTATTGAGGGCACTGAGGGCAAGCCTAAAAGGGTAAGGTGTTTTTTAAATTTTAGCTTATATGGCCATAGGCGCCAGGCATGGGGCGATTACAGGGGTATTGTAATCGATTAAGAGTACAGTACTTTGCAAACATCAGATTACGATTATGATTATGATTACAGTAAAAGTAAGAGTAATCGATTACGATTACATAAGAAGTAATCATGATTACAATCATGATTATCGTACATGTACTGTTATGCACTGTATAATTATGAGCAAGTTTCTTTTATACTTGACATTGATTAAGTAAATAGCTGAAGTTAGTTATTAAAAGCAAAAACATTGTCCAGTAATATAAAACTGATATTTTCTGGGGATATATATCTTATATGCTAATCATTTTAATAAGAATTGCCTGCGTAAGGAAGAACTTTATCTAGGGCCTTGTAATCGTAAAAGTAACCATGATTACGATTACAATATGAGAGTAATCGATTACAATTGCGATTACTTTGAAAAAGTGCCCACGTAATCGATTATGATTACGATTACACAAAAGTCTGTAATCGATTACAATCGATTATGATTACAGATTACAATTACCTCATGTCTGATATTAGGCCCCCCCTTCCCTCTCCCCATTGAACCCATGTTATATCGATTTTGCTGTACGATAAGTTGCTGTGTGATGGGTTTTCACTTGACATAGCCTCATCTAATAGTAAGGAATGACTGTCCTGTACAAACACATACTGAGTAAGCATGGGCGTACTGAATGTGTGTTTCGGATGCAGCTAATCTATTCTTGTTTATAATTACTTTACATAACATTATATGCAAGGGTTAGTGGTGGTCAAACACTGGACCCTCTTTTTCCCATAGGTTAAATACTCCATAACTACTTGTAGCATTGGGACCACCATGTTCAGCACAGTGACATTTTATCATGCTTATTACAGTATAAGGTTATTTTTATATGTCTGAACAGTTATACAGTGTAGGTATAGCATTTTAAATGGGGCTAAACCTCCTTTGTGGGGGGTTTGGGGGTACTACGTCAATATCCGTCAGAACATCATGTTCCAGCACCCCTGAGGCCACTGTATGCCAGATAATTAATAATTTACTGTACTTTGTGAAAACAACAGATTTCATCATTTTTCATGTCAGACCATATTTTATGTAGACAGTAGATACCATCTACTTAAAGTTAGAAAGAACTGAAGACAAAATAGATCACATGGAGGCACATAGAGCTTTTTCCTGGCACGCACCTCTTACTCATGTTCAGAAGTGGGGCCAAAGCAGGCTTCGGCTTTATAACCTTCCAAGGCCTTTGGCTTCGGCTTTATAACTTTCCAAGGCCTTCGGCTTCGGCTTTATAACTTTCCAAGGCCTTTGGCTTCGGCTTTATAACTTTCTAAGGCCTTCAGCTTTGGCTTTATAACTTTCCAAGGCCTTCGGCTTCGGCTTTATAGCTTTCCAAGACCTTCGGCTTCATTTTATAACTTTCCCTGGCCTTTGGCTTTGGCTTTATAGCTTTCCAAGACCTTCAGCTTCGGCTTTATAACTTTCCAAGGCATTTGGCTTTGGCTTTATAACTTTCCAAGGCCTTTGGCTTCGGCTTCGAAGCCAAGGGGCTGGCTTCAGCCCCAACTGGAGCACCAATTGCTCGTGTTGCCTTTTTTTTATGCAGTTCCACTAGTTCAATCTTGAAACACTCACTCAGCTGTACTATGGTGGATATTGACCTAAAAGTTGCATACAGTAGACCTCGTTATAATGAACCCTTATAAAGCAGATATTGGATTTAACAAATGCCACAAAGCCCACCAAACAACCTGTTGACTCTGCCGAACAATGTTTGTCAAAAGGGGTGCATCAAGTAGCCATTCTGAATGCCTCGGCACTGAACAGGTTTTTTGGCTATAATGTGCAGTGCCCATTAAATGGGATTCATCATGCACCCCATTCGCACCTTTCTCTGTGCCTAGGGTGACTTAGAGCAGTTAGTAAATTGGTGGAGGTTTTTCTCACCCACTTGAACTAGGTTAGAGATCTGTGGACAGGAATAGGTGACGAGTTGGGCTACTTTGGGGTTGCCTCTGGTAGCCCTGGGTGGGACCTGAGTTGTGGATAGACTGTATCATGCATGATCGGCCTCAGTCTTGCTGCATCTTTTGTTGCGTTAAGACAACCTTGTGCGCGTCACATGTCTCGACTTTGACTTTCCCAAATGTTTTTCCATTGTGATTGTGGAAGATGGCTTCTAGTAAGGAATCTCTCAGCACCTTCTCTTCTGAAAAAGGAAAGAAGAGGATTCTTACCATTGTGGAGAAGATGGAGGTAATGAAGGCCCAAGAGTAAGGCATGATCAGAACTGAACTCGTGTGCAAGTATGGCCTTAAAAAGACGACCCCTCACAACATCCTGAATGCTGAGATAAAACAAAGGTAGCAGTGAAGAAAATGTAAAGCAGGAAGAAGGGGAAGGTTGTGTTGAGGACCAGGAAGCTACCTCACGAGAAGCTGGACGAAGCTGCATAAAAGTGGTACACGCGGGAGTGAGCTGAGGGTGTCGCAGTGCGTGGCCTAGACATCCAACACGCAGCACAGATACTTGCTGCATACCTTGGAATAAAAGGTTTCAAGTGTAGTGATGGTTGACACTGGAGGTTTGGAAGGCACCATGACATTGTTAACAAGGCATTAACCAGAGAGATGCTCAGTGCCAATGTTGATTCTATGGAGCTACAGTGAGACTTTTATAAACAAAAGGGATAAGGACTGAAAAAACTTTCTTAATTCAAAATTTTGTAAATCAGAATGATTTTCCCCATTGAAATATACACAGAAATGGGGGGATGTGTTGCAGGACCCCCTCGGACCCCCTACCTAAACTTTACCCATCCTATTTTGAAGTAAGTAATACCTGTAGAAGTAAGTACCATAATACCTGCAGATGTAGAGAATGAAGTGGCCATCTTCTTGTTCATCTCTTTTTTCTTGGTTACAGTCCCAACGGTGAGAGCTGCAAGGCCTAAAGCACGCCCAATCTCCGAGACTCCCTGCCCCTCCTCGTGGCGTCATATAATTTCAAATTTCCTCTCCAGAGTTAGAGTATGGTGCTGCTGCTTCTTTGCAGCAGGCTGCTCCAATGCTGGAATTGATGCAGGGAGATTGGGAGGCATGTCTACAGTACGAAAAGGCGTAGAGCTGCGAAAATATCCTCACGTACACCAGAGCTGCAAGGAGGGATGTGGACTGGTTCTGGGAAAATTCGCTGTGAAGTCAATTTGCTGTCAGACAATTCCCTGTCAAAACATGGACAATTCCCCATCAGGACAATTCGCACCCAAGACGATTCCCTGTCATTCTATAAATATCTATCTGTCCATCTGTCTATCACCAGACGCCTCAATCCCGTAAGGGTTGGCCACAAACAAATCGCCTCCGTGTCGCTCTGTCCCCCACCATTTCACTGCCCTGCTCTCAGCTCACATCCCCTTCTTTCATATACCTTTCTACTCCATCCCTCCATCTCATCCTTGGCCTTCCTCTCCCTCTCCCCCCCTCCATCTCACTCACATACACTCTCCTCATCAGTCTCTCACTGTCCATCCTCTCCACATGGCCAAACCACCTTAATGTGTTTCTCCTAACACTTCCTATCACATCCACATCCACACCACAATTCTCCCCCACTTCCTCATTTGTTAGTCTGACTCTCCATATGACTCCACATGCAACTCTCAAATAACTCATTTCCACTGCTCTCACTCTTTTCTGTTCCTCTGACAGGGTCCAAGCTTCACTTCCATATGTTAGAGTTGGTATCACAATAAAGTCATGTAGCAGCTTTTTTAGTTCCATGCTCATTTCCCTGTTTCATATCACTGCTTTCAAGGAACAAGCATCCTTTTTTCCCTGCTGCACCCTTTCAAGCACTTCACTCATCACACTACCCAAGAACTTAAACACACTCACATCCTCCATATCCTTCCCATCTAATCTCACTGTACATTCACTGACTTGACCTCCCTCGAAGACCATCAGTTTACTCTTCCCTACATTCACCTTTAGATTCTGTTTCTTACACACTCTCCCAAACTCATCTACCAAGCCTTGCAGCTCCCCTACGTCTTCACTTAACAACGCAGTATCATCTGCAAACAACAGTACAGGGAGTTTCCAAACACTGCCCTCTCTCACTAGGGCCGCCCAACATCCACTGCCTACCTTGTACCTCTTTTATAACCTCATCCATATACAGATTGAACAACCATGGAGACATGACACATCCTTGTTTCAAACCAACCTTCAGATGGAAAAATTCACTCAGTTCACCATCCACGCATACTGCAGCCTTTGCACCCTCATATATACTCTTCACAGCCTTCAGCAACTTCCCATCTACTCTATATATTCTTACTACTTTCCACAATCGTTGTCGATCCACCCTGTCATATGCTTTCTCCAAATCCATGAAGGCTGCATACAACTTCTTTCTCTTCTCTAGAAACTTTTCCACTAAAGATCTGAGAATGAATATCTGATCTACACAACCTTTTCCCTTCTTAAAACCTCTCTGTTCTTCTCCAACTACTTCCTATGGTATTTCCCTAACTTTGTCAATAAGTATCCTACCATATACTTTTCCTATTACACTAAGAAGGCAAATGTCCCTATGATTACCACACACTTCTTTTCCCTTTTTCCTTTGTAAAGGGCAATAATTATACCTGACTTTCAATCCTCCAGGAGTCTACCTTCCTTCCAGGCCAATCTGCACACCTTCCATATCCATTCTGTTACTATCTTTCCCCCATACATCACCATTTCACCATTTTAACTTTCTTCAATGCTTCCACAACTTCCATCCTACTGATTTCTTCCTCTCTTCTCACATCCTTCCTTCTCCCAGCCATTCCCCAGCCACTAAAGTAATCCCTCCATTATCCGACATAATAGAGCCAAAGGCATGTCCGGATATTGATCATGACCAGATATTGGACATGTCTGGATACTGGCCCCTGAAGCTCCAGCACTGGTCATTCATGACCCTAACCTAAACGAACCTAAATCAGAAAACCACCTACCTATCTCCCTACCGGACATGCATAGCACTTATTTAAGTCCCCTTTCACATAAATAATGCACACAAAGCATGAATTAACTGAATTTTAACCAATAAATGATGATTTAGAGGAGAGTAAGGCATAGGTGCTCACAACTTGCCAGCAAGTGTAAGTAAGTATCAGACATGGAAATCACTATGAAAATCACCCTTTCTCACACCATATGCATTAAATAATGGGCACAAAGCATGAATTCATTGAATTTTAACCCAGAAATGATGATTTTGAGGTAAGTAAGGCATAGATGTTCATGACTTGGCAGCTTAGTGTAAATAAGTATTGGATGTGGCAATCACCATGAAAATCATCATTTCTCACATCATATGCACTAAAATATGGGATACAAAGCATCAAATAAATAAACTGTTACCAGAAAAAGAGTTAGGTATGGCAAAGGTGTTCACTGTTCACCAACAGCACCAGTCATTCTTGACCCTAACCAAACCTAACCTAAATCAGAAAACCACCTACCTACCTCCCTCCCATACATGCATAGCACTTAATTAAGACCCCATTCACATAAATAATTGGCACAAAGCATGAATTAATCGGATTTTAACCCAAAAATGATGAATTTGAGGTGAGTAAGGCAGGGGTGTTCACGAGTTGGCAGGTTAGTGTAAGTATCGGACGTGGTTATCACTATGAAAATCATCATTTCTCATATCTTATGCACTAAAATATGGGTTACAAAGCATCAAATCAATAAATTGTTACCAGAAAAAGAGTTAGGTATGGCAAAGGTGTTCACCGCTCACCAACAGCACCGGTCATTCTTGACCCTAACCTAACCTAACCTAAATCAGAAAACCCCCTACCAACCTCCATCCTGGACATGCATAGCACTTAATTAAGACCCCACTCACATAAATAATGGGCACAAAGCATGAATTAATTGAATTTTAACCCAAAAATGATGATTTTGAGGTGAGTAAGGCAAGGCATGATTATTACTGAGAAAATCACCTTTTCACAGCCTATGCACTCAAATATGGGACACAAAGCATGAAGTAAATAAAATGTAACCAGAAAAATTATGATTTAGAGGTGTGTGGGGCAAAAATGTTCACCAGTTGACTAGATAGTGAACGTATGTAAGAGACATGGTAATCACTGAGAAAATCACCTCTTTCACAGCCTGTGCACTCACTCAAATATGGGACACAAAGCATGAAGTAAATAAAGTGTAACCAGAGAATGAGGATTTAGAAGTGATTATGGAAAATATTTAGCAGTTGACAGTGTTTACTTACAGTCCATGATTGTTGTTTACCCTCATCTCTAAGGTTTTTACAGTTGTCATAATTGCTCTTGAAGCATGTCCAGTATTCCAGTGTTTAACTACACTTAATCCTTAGCACTGTGACTTTTGATTATTTAAACAAGAATGAAAATACCACAAATGAGCGGACAGCCATCCACTGTTCACGGGAGTTGAGACAGAACTAGTAGGAGGGAGATTGATCGGGAAGGGAGCTAGTCGGCGCGGGCGGGAAATTCAAACTGACGCTGTCGGAAAAAATCAGATTTTTTTTTTTTTTTTTCAATTTGGGGGTTTAGGCCATCAGCCCACGATGTCCGAATAGTGGGGTGTCCGGATAGTGGACGTCCGGATAGTAGAGGGATTACTGTATTTGCATTACTTTCATTCTCTATGTTCAGCAATTCATTAAAGTGTTCTCTTTATCTGTTCACTTTTTCTCCCATCATCACTAGTAATCTACCATTTTTATCTTTCACTCCCCAACTAACTTCTTTGGCATCCTGTCTTATTCTCTTTACCTCTTTCCAGAACATTTTCTTACATTCCCTCCACTTTGCACTCAAATTCCTTCCAAACTTCTCATCCACTCTCTTACTCTCTCTTACTAATCTTTTCACCTCTTTCCTCCTCTTTACATACAACTCTCTCTTCCGTCTCTCAACTTCTTCGACTCCTCTGTTCCTCATCCACTCACTATATGCTTCTTTTGTGCCACAGCCTCTCTCACCTCTTCAGTCCACCATGCTGCTCCCTGCACTCCCTTTTGTCTTCTCTTCACCCCACATACCACCTCACATGCTGCACAGATTTCTTCTGTGAATATTTTGCACACATCTTTCATGTTCCCCGTCTTCTCCAATCTACAGTAGGCGCGGAAAGTATTGACGTTAAAGGGCCGACGTCATTCTTTTTCGCGTTAAGTGAAGTAGGGTCAATACTACCCTCCCCTGTGATGCGAAATGAGCTGACGCTTTTTCAACGGGAGCTGGCAACCCTGCTTGATAGGTTTGGCACCACAGGAGCAGGCTCAGTAATGTTTGGGCAGCCACAGGAGGAGGATTGTCTCTGTGTGTGATGCACCACGAGGGCATGTTTTGACTCAAATAACACAGTTATTTGGTTACCTACCACATTCTCATCATGCCTAAAGTAACCACAAGCAAGGACAAATGTGTGGAAGTGATTACTTTATACAAAGCTGGCCACAAACTCCCATTTATTGCAAATCAGATGGTGTTAGACTGAGGACAGTTCAGAGACTGGTGAAGTGGTTCAAGGACAGTGGGGAGGCCATTCCTCCCACTCCACTTCCCAAGCCTGGGAGACCTCGTAAGACAACCTTCAGGACCCGTCAGCTGATCTCAAGGCAAG
>JAGKTI010031827.1:0-12039 GCA_018397915.1 Birgus latro
TTTGGGGACAAACTGCCAAATTCAGATTCTGAATCTACATTCTATGCAGCTTTGTACTGTTTGAAAGAGTAGTTCAGCAACGTTCCAGTGTAAAATTACTTTCTGTTTTGTTTATGCTTTGTGGTAATGACGTGTATTGAGAGCATATCTGTAAGTAGAGTTGGAGTTTTTGCAACAGATTTCACGAACCAATAGGAGCGTAATGTTGTACCCAACTTGTATCTGTCCTTTCTGTGTGTGTGTGTGTGTGTGTGTGTGTGTGTTTGTGTGTGTGTTTGTGTGTGTTTCTGATTTTAACCAACGTTTGTGGACGCACTGATGATTTTTTCAGAAACTAACTGATCTTTTGTTTGAAAACAATCGGTAGAAAGTCAAGGTCACTGCCATCAAAGTTAGACCTTACAGGGCCAGTTTGAGCAATTTTTATCCAATTTCAACAAAAGTTGGAGGGAATGGGGATCGAAGAGAATCAATTTACAGTCAGCAAGGTCACAGGTTACGGTCGAAGTTCAACCCATATGTTTGTGTGTGAACAAATTAACTAGCTAAGTAATTTTACCCGACTGGGACAAAACTTGATGGAAAGATTGAGGGCCAAGGAATGGATTGATCTACATTTTTTTTTTTTTTTAGCCAATAGGTCAAACATCGAGGTCATGTTTCAAGATCAGCTTAAACAGTTTTCTTCGATGTAGACCAAACCTTGTGAAAGGTTTCATGGAAAGGCAAGAGTAAAATAATATTATTCGATTTTGAGGACAGTCTAAGGTCAATGTCACGGGAAAACATCAAATATCAAGGTCGCATGATAATAATATCTTAAATAGTTTTCATCACAACTGGACCAAAGTTGATTGAAAGGTTATGAACTGGGAAAGAATGATGTAATTCGATTTTTTTGAAAGCTATTAGTTGAATGTCACGATCACGGGGGCAAAGGGAGATCTTCGACCCTTCGACCAATTGTAAGGCACCAGTATTGCACTTACTGTTTCTTCTTCTTGTTACCACTTCTCTTACCTCATAAACTATATGGTGACATCATTAGTACATCATCATTTCCGAAGCGGGAGTGCGTGTGTATAAATATGTGAATGTGTGTGTGTGTGTGTGTGTGTGTGTGTGTGTGTGTGTGTGTGTGTGTGTGTGTGTGTGTGTGTGTGAACAAAGTAACTATACGGATTCCCAGTCCATTGCTTGGCCAGGCCAGTCGTCACCATGCCCGACCAACGAGCGGCTTCCACCACCTCTGCTCTTGCCTTCGACCCGTTGAGGGGAGCATCCTGCAGCAGATCGGAGCCACCGAGAGCCGAGAAAATCGTGGGGACCGTCAATTGGTTCAACATGAAGGCTCGGTATGGTTTCATCAAGCGCCTGGACACTGGTGTTGATGTTTTCGTACATAGCCTTGGGATCATTGCCCCAAATTCATGGCACCTCCAGCTCTCTCTAGGTGAGGGTGAGACTGTGGAATTTTCACCCAAGGGTCCTGAAGCTGGGGATGTCACTGGGCCGAGGGTGTTGCTATGCAGGGCTCTACCCATGCACGGCAACGCCCCACGGCCCGGGGACCCCGGCCTAATGGTCCTGGGTGCTCTGGGGAGATAAACACCATTTTTGCGATGTGCATCGTGAGGCCACAAGCAATTTGTGGGGGTGACAAGGTAGTTCTGTGCATTCTCCTCCCTCAAATCTTTGAGGAGAATGGGCTGCCATGCCTTGCCATCCCTTGGAGCTTTGCCGGTGATACATGTTCCGCCCCTCATCAGAAGCGTAAGGCCCGGCAGCTGCAGTCACCACAACGCTGCGGCGGAAAACCTGCAGCTGGATGCTCCCCTCAACAGGGCGACTGGCATTACGATCACTGACCCAGCACCGTCTACGGACATGGATATGGAAATTGGCTCTGCCATCATTGACGTCCACCCTCCACTGTCAGCAGCCGAGGGGGGATGGGCTGCTTCTCCTGTCCCTTCAGTCCATCTGGACATTGAGGGCCCTCCCTCCTCGGTTTCTACATCTGCTGCTGGGAGTTCAGTGGACCTACACACTAGCTGCTACATCTCCTGCTGAGGCTCCTCTGTCTTCCTTCGAACCTCCACCACAGGCGAGGAAGAAGTGGAAGGGTAAGTGCAAGGGCAGCCCTCCAACCATTGCCCAGCGCATTGTCAACGCCCTTCCGCCCATCGATGCTGCGACGGCCGCCCAACTAGCCTCGCTCAATGACACGGACCTCCAGGAGATGCCGCTTGACTTCTTCACCCCTGCTGACCCCGACGACCCTGCAGCTCCTCTCTGTCGGCAGTTGTACGTTTATCTACGGGAGGCGTACATTGATCAGACCATCCCTGCCAACATGCCTTAGCTGCTGATCCTCCTCGCTCTGCCGTGCAAGACTACATTGTGACACAGCTGCTCTCCTAAGAGCCGCCTTTGTCCTCCCCGCTGAAGTCTGGCAGGCCCTTATTTGGGCCAGTCCTCCTACGGGTGGTAAATCTAAAACAAACAAACAATAACTATACCTTATTTGAGTAACCTGTGCAGCTGAGATGTGTGTGGCGAGTGGGGTGTGTTTGATTTGTGGTTGCTGATTGGTCCCCATTGATATAAATCTACAGCTTATCGTATTTTAACACATATCTACCTGTATATAGATATTTGTAAATTGCCTGCAATTTAAGCAGCCAGTTTAAATATGGAATAATTTCCGAAGCTAAAGAGGTTAAAATTAGCTTTAAAGTTTACTGTTATCAAAGAATATTAAAGCTGATTATAAAGTTTTATAATGCGATGAGTGACGTTTGAAGTAAATTATCTACCTGCAGTGTACACCCACGTCTGCATGTTGCACCGCTTCCACCCACGGTGTATACCTACGTCCGCATGTAGCACAATTATATCTATCCACGGTGTACACCTACATCCGTATGCTTCACTACAGTACATGCCTGCATTTACTTCAATGACATCATCGGTGGCCAATCAGCAGTCGTGAATCAACCACACCCTACTTGCCCCATACATCTCAGGTGCTCAGGTCAATCAAAGAGGCTAAAAAAAAATTTAAATCCCATTTTAGGCATGTTTGGTCAAGGGGTAAAGAGAACCAAGGTGCTTATTTATTATGTTTTGCCATATACATGGCTTGTTGTTTCTTATTCGAAGACCTTGATATTAAAGAGGGAGGTACCGTAGTGTAACCCAAGTACTTGTGCCAAATATAAATGGCCTTGACCTATTTTTAAGGTCTTATACTCATTTTCGGTGAGAAAAGGGCATTTTTGAAATTCAAATATCTCAGAAACTAACTGAGATACAGCTGTTTGGTTGAAAATCCAATGATAAAAAAGTTTGCTGAGAATTGCTGAATATTATGCCATCTAGCCTAGTGGAAAGTACCAAATTCAAAACTGCTTAATGTTATCTTTAAAACACGTATTAGATAAAAAACAAAATAACTGTAATGCTGCAGCATTACAGAAATATAGCTGTGGATTCTCATTATCTGAAAAGGATATGGTTACAGTTAAGCATACAGTTAGCAAGTTACTGAGACAAATGTATAATGTACCCATGCTTCACTTATTTCTTCCACACATTTGTCTTCAGATCTTGTTAATATTACACAAGAAGCTATCTTAGGTTAATCTAAGTACATGTTCCTAATATGAATGACCTTGAACTATTTTTAAAGGTCACGGTTTATGACGCCAAATTTTCATACCTTATGATCAGTAGATCTGAAAATTTAACACACACACAAAAATTGCAACTTTGTGGTGTCCATATGAAGTTTTTAGGCAGTGAACACAAACGCAGCATTTGTAAAACTACAAAGACATTCAGTACCAGAAATAGGTCTGGCGAAGCTTCCTAACTGTGGCTTCGCAATAAGTAAATAGGTATCTATTTATTATTTCTTTTTTGTGAACAAGCACATAACCCTTTCTCAGGGTACACCATTTTGGGTCCATCCACCTTTCACACTTGGGGCCTCTTCACGCTACTTCACCACGGTGGCGCCACCAAGTATTTTTGGTGACGCAGCCATTGGTGGCATTACCATTTTTTTCTAGCCACCAGTCACGCCACCAACAGAACTCATTCTCATCATGGAAGTGGAAGAATCAACAATTGCTGTTGTGTTGTACATGTCTGGCAGCATTGAAAGTCACTTCTCGTGTCAATAGCTCCGTTAGTTTCCATGTAAACATGTGGTGGCGCCACCAAATTGGGAGCTCACAAAAACGTCTTGTCTCGCCACTACATATCTGGCCACAACACCAGATGTGGTAGCTCGGCCACGTCTGAAAGGTTACCTTTGAATTAATGCAAAGACATGGTGGCGTCGAGTGAGGGGCCCTTACTTTCCCTCTTATTCCTTTTTCACCCCATGGAGCCATTTTCCTCTTTCAATCGATTTTCCTTCTATGAACCTTTTTCCCGCCTTGACCCTTATTTTCCCTGTGGACCTGTTTTCACCATGGATGATGAACCTATTTTTCATCGAGCCCGTTTATCTACCATGAACTTGCTCTCACTCATGAACCTATTTCTTCCAAGAACAATTTTCCCCAAGGACAATATTTTCTCCGTAATGAACAGATGTCCTGAATCTATTTTTGCATTGGATCTATTTTCTTAATGGATCTGTTTCATTTTCGATGGATCTTTCTCACGACGTATCTACTTTCGACATGGATCTGCCATCCACATAGATCTATTTCCCTCAATGAACCTGTTTACCCTTTGGACCTAATTTACCCTTGAACCTATTATTCCTCATTAGCTTGTTTTGTTACAGAGGGGAAGCACCCAATCTGCACATCTTTTTTTTTTTTTTTTCTTGGGCAGATTTCCAACATAAACCATTTCTTTCCAAGTTTCCTGCTTGGTTCCATTTCCATGAAAGATGTATTCCTCTATGATTTTTTGTTTTCCCATTTTGACATATTCCAGCCATTTTCGCATTTACTCCCAAGACCTATTGCTCAATGAACCTTTTCCCCCCATGAATGCATACACACGCACCAAGCTATATATCTAACCACTCACCATCTGCCTTTCTCTGATAAGCCACACAGCCACCCACAAACTCACAAGCCACCCCACCTACCCACCCACCCACGCTGACTGCCGCCTCATCATTCCCTAGTTCCTCTCACTATGTATAGGGTAGTTTTGTGGGAAGAAAGAGAGTAGGTGAAAAAAAAAAGTGTGTTATAGTTGATAGTGTAGCTTTACCAAGGACCCACTCACCAGTAGGTACCGTTCACCAACTAGCTTTGCGATCTTCACGACGCCAATAGTACAAGCGCCCAAAGAAGTGATGACTCGCTTTCATTAAGTTTCGGACAAAACTCCCTGGGTCTGGCAGCGTTCATTTAGGAGACGGAAACCGTCTTTGCCTGCCCTGCAAACATTATTTATGGTGTAAAAAAAAAAAAAATATTAATCTTGCGAAAATACTAGTTAAGTTTAGCATTTTTTATTTTTATTTTAATAGATCAATCAAAAGATAAATAAATAGTGACATCTGGTACGTTCTCACGACGCATGCCTGCAGTTACCAACGAAGCTACTTTCCCGCTAAATTTAGAGATTTCAAAAGCAGTCTAGCTGGTATAAAATTACTACATTTCTCTAGCTCTTTTTTTTTTTTAGGTCTTGCCCTTTTTTTTTCTTAGGTCTTGCCCATTTTTTTCGTTAATTTCACTCAGTCTGGCAGATTTTTACCGCATCTGAGACTAATTTAGCGGATTTCAATAATTTTTCCTTTGGCAACAGTGAACGGCAGGCCTTCCGTCAGTCACTACCACGCCAGGGGAGGGAAATGTTGTCTCGACTTTTGTCACGGTTCCCCCCCCCCTATTTTTAATATTCTTTTTGGTTTTAATTATCTTCATTGTCGCATTCATGCTTTTGACTATCAACCTCTCCCTCTTTAGCTCTTTAATGCAACTGCCCTACATGTTTTATAACATGTTGGAATTTCGTGTGAATAAAAATGACCAGTTTTCCACTTATGATTGCACTGGTTTCACTAACGTCACTGAATGCCGGCAGATTAATTTGTTTCTTGATAGCAACACAGGTGGTAAGTGGTTGTTCTTGGGCACATGTATTAATCTGTCTTGGTCTTGTGCTACGAGGGGCTCCAGTAGCAAATTTCCTGTGTTCTACCTCTATATCGCTTATCTATCTGTTAACTGTCAAGGTGCCAGTATATCTGTCTTACTGGAATATTTGCTAAATAAGGAGCAATAATCTTGCACCGATAGGCCGTAGTTTCTTGTTGACGATCGATCTTGCTTTCAGCACTTAACGGGTTTACCAGCGTGAATATCCCGCATAGAGAATTAAATGTGGATAATAATATATCTTTAGATGTTTATTTTTTTCTGATTTGATGGCACTAATGATTTCGACATTACGATTATCTGCGGGTTTTATTTTGTGGGACATATTTCCTTCAGTATTGTTGATTTTGAATGGAAAATAAGTATTACGAGTTTCTCCGCATTTTAACCCTGAAACCGTTGAGCGATAGGGAGTGCGTTTCACATTCTTTCGTACTGCTAAGCCTCAACTCTAGTGTATTGTGGTTTCCTCTTCCGTAATGCGAGATATACACGGTAAAAACACTAATATATTACTTTTTGGTGTTGTTTACCCAAATACTGCTCTTTCCGGTGTGCAATATAGAAAATATAACATGGCCGTGACAGTTGCCAGATACTACTTTCTGAGCGAAAGGTACTGGGAATCGGGTCATCACTTCTTTGGGCGATCGTACATGGCTAGCTTGCTCAGCTTTTCTTGGTTCCTTCCTGTACAATCGCCTCACCTCCATTTCCTCCCTTTCGTTCTGCCTCAGCACTTCTTTTCTTTCTTCCTTTCACCATTTCATGTCGCTTCTCTATATTTTTTTCCCATCCCTCTAGCACTTTCCCTCACCGCTCTTCCTCTCGTTTCCTTTCACCAATTTTTCTTTCCTGTCTAAACCACTGGCGTTTCTTTCTCTATATTCATTTTTCCCTTGGCCCCTTTTCTTCTCTCTCTCTCTCTCTCTCTCTCTCTCTCTCTCTCTCTCTCTCTCTCTCTCTCTCTCTCTCTCTCTGCTTGTCAACTCCCTCTTTGAGATCATTTTACCTCCCGCTTTCTCTCTCTCCAATTCACACTCTCTAATCATTCCCTCTTTCCCTCCTTACTTTCAGCTTTCTCTCTTCTCCTCGTCGTTCATTCGCCTTCTTTCCATTATTCCCCCCCCCCCCCTCCTTTTTTTTCCCCATTTCCACTCTCCTTCCTGACTTCCTTTCTAGCCTCCATTCACCTTTCCCTCCTCTCTTGCTTCTATTCACTTCTCCCTCTTCTCTTGCTTCCATTCACCTTTTCCTTCTTTCTCGCGTCCATTCACTCCCTCTCCCCTCTCTTGCTTCCATTCCTCTTTTCCTCCTCTCTTACTTCCATTTTCCTTTCTCATTTTCCTTCCGGCTTTCACTCCCCCGCTCTCGCTTTCTCTCATCATTCTTCCTCTCTGCTTACATCTTCCACGATTCCTTCCTTGCACATTCATCTCTCCCTCCTCCCCACGGACTCCTCTATCGTTACTGACCTTTTCTTCAGCCTGACCTTCACTTCTGTCCTGCGAAATATGGTAGCATAGGTGAACGTGCTGATAAATGCGCACTCCATTGATAATACAAGTTGGTTTAAGAAAGTTTCACATAATCGTTCATATATGTATGTTTATTGATATATATATATAGATATACTTATAAAGTTTTTACCGCTCTAGCCGGGAATCGAACCCGGTACGCCTACATACGAACCAGACACTGATATTACTCCCCCATGATGTTAGAAAAGCCAAGCCACCTGGATTCTACGGAGAACCAGGTAAGTCAGTTAAGGGAGGATATTATTCAACCTCACCCATTTGATAATACATACTTCAGAGTCACCTGGATCTTTGCTTAGCCCCAACTCGGCAACTGACATAGCAGTATGTCGGGAAGCTGACATGGCTCTCCTCAGGCAGATGTAAGCAGACACACAGCTGTAACAGGTGTGGATACAAGTGCACCTGCTGGACGTGAGTTTAGGGTGACAAAAGGACAGAAGAGAGAGAACAGGGAGCCTGGTGTTAGCTCCACATATAGCTGCGGACAATAGGTATGGAGAGTTGGAGTAAAGGAAGGAAAGTTGAGAGAAAGTAAGTGAAAGCGGAAGAGAAAGTAGGAGAGAGAAAGAGAGTAAGAGGAATGGTGTGAGGGTAGAGGTCAGGCAGGGCATAGGAACCCATGTTGACAGCAAAATCTACCGTGGGAAACATGCTGACCTCTGCAACCCATGCTGACCTCTGCATTTACTACCGTGGGAAACATGCTGACCTCTGCATTTGCTCGAGCCTCTTAGATGGATGACGCGCGGATGACGTGTGGATGAAGGTGGTGGATGAGTGGATGAAGCCATCACCCACCTCACAACCATGTGAACTGCTGGTGAACATCGGCAACTCTCGAGGCCAGGACAGCAAGGAGTAGAGGGGAACAGTATGAGAGGTCGAGGTAACGTCATGGAGAGAAGACGTGAGCCTCGGGCAGCGGAGACGTCAGGGTGAAGGCGTAACGGAAACGACTGATCAGAGTGTCTAAGGCAGTCGTGAAGGGGAGAGATCTCGATCTGCTGCGAGCGAGAGGAAGCAGTAGTTCCAAGGACGACAATGAGGGTACTGTTGTTAACTGTGAGTAAAAGTACAAGTTAGTGTAATCGCGGGTACAACTTGTGAACAGCGGTAATATCTGTCCGTCGTCGGGACTAGTAGTGAGGCTCCTAGTTACTTAGAAAGAAACGGAAGGAGAGAAGATTTTAATATTTAAATATGTTTATTGTATTAAGTGATAAGATACTTATGTAACAGTGTCAGTGACTCATATTTAAAATATAATATAATATAAATAAGTGAATAAAAGAGAGTGCTTTAATTATAACTACTAGTATGTATTTAAAGGATTAAATATATAAGGTTGACTTTAAAACCAGGAATAAAAGAGTGCTTTATTATAACAGTGTTAGTAATTAAGTGAATTAAGTGTAGATGATTAAGTGCGGGGGTAATAAACGGTATCCAGCACGGAACATTTAAGTGAAGTAAAAAGAGGTGGAAAAATACCTCATGATTTTCATGTGTGTAAATATATTGTAGATAACATTTTGATAATTAAAACCTAGAAAAACCATATCATTTTCATTTCTTTCAGTTCCCAGTTCTGAGTATATATGAATAGTGAACATCGAAGTCGCGCATGCCAGTGTCTATTGTTTCACGCTACCAAAGTAATAAATAAGGGAGGATAAATATTCCCGGGGTAAATATCATTGTTGTATTCAGGGGGGGCACGACAAATGGTGGCAGCGGTGGGATAGTTATTTTAATTGTTACCAATAACAGAGTTGGGAATAATTAAAGGGAATAACTTAACAGAACTGGAAGGAAGAAATAGTGAATAGTGAATATTTTTTCTTTTAATTTTTTCTGCAAATGAATCACTCCGATTTGAAAGGCGACCCAAACCCAGTAAAGAAATTACTTGATTCAGACGATTCTGACTCTGTTTCTGACGATTCTGACATAGAAGACTCTGAAGTCTCTGACACAATGAGTACACCACCTAATGATCCTACCGCTTCGGGTAGTGTTGGGAACACTACAGGGAGTACAGAGGGAGATATTGCACAATTATCGAAGCAGCTGTCACAGGCCAGCTCAGATAATAGTAAAAATTCCATGCAACAATTGGGGGCTATGAAATATTTTTGTAGTTCAAAATTTCGCTCCTCATCGGAATATCCGGGAAAACGATTGGAGCCAGACTTTATGATCTGGTTACACGACATAGAGATGAGGACCGATGATAAGAAGTGGACTACGAAAGGGAGAATGGAAGTGGCTAGGACATTTTCACTCGGTCCTGCGCAAGAGATTATGGAGATTTTAATCCGGGAATCTTGTGGGGCCTGGGATTTGTTCAAAGCTAGTGTGCGGGAACAATACTATACTGAAGAGAGTCTAGAGATATTTTATCAATAATTTTTTGGAAATGTTTCCTAAACAATATGTTGCACAATTTCTTCAAGCCGATACAGTAACCCTGTAGAGATAGCGAAGGAGGGAGTCAAGTGGGCAGAAAAGACAAATTCGCCTCTGTCAGAAGACAATGTACTTAAAGAAAAGAAACAGGGAACAATTGCTAGTGTGAACCCAAGTGCAGGCAAGGCGAGTGCGTCGTCAAGGCCAAAGGTTCAGCCGAACACTGGGGCGAGGAATCGTACGAGCGCGAGTGGGTCAGTACGGTGTGGCTCAGAAACTTATCAGGGCTCACGAGGTGCAAGTTCCCGTGCTAATTTACCTGACAATAATAATTGCCGTAGGTGTGGGAAGCCAGGGCACTTCGCTAAACGATGTCGTGTGGAAAGGCCACTCCAAAGGGGGAAATATGACACTTTGTCACAGGAGCAGAGGAAAAGGCTCAGATGTTTTCGTTGCTCCATGACGGGACATAGAGCTGAGCACTGCGGAGTCCATGTAGATAATCCCGGACAGCCAGTAGCTAGATATAGGGAGTGTCAGAGTACCACACATAGTACAGCTCAATGTAATTGGAAGAAGACTAAGTCACCCGATGAAGAAAAAAAACCGGAAGAATCGAGCTGGGGAACTTAATAACTGTCACTACAAGTGATGAGGTAGCGAAGTTGGTGGTGGTAAAAGGCATGTGCGAGAATTCACATTGTGAGATACTTCCGGATACAGGAGCTTGTAAATCTTTGATTAGCCAACGGACCTATGAAATTGCGTCAGGGCCAGATACTGATCTCCGACCTTATTGAGGCGGTGGTTTGGTGTCCGCCAGCAGTGATGCAATGGACATATTGGGGTTGGTGAATTTGCAGGTACAATTAGGTGATAAAAAATATAATCAGGAATTTGTGGTAGTGAGGGAACTACCCTCAGCCGCTTCTATAATTTTGAGAGTTGATTTCATATTCGCACATAGCCTAAGTATCACTGCCAACCCGCTATGCATAAAGGTCGGGGAAGAGGAACTTGATTTGGTGACCGAGGGAGGGAGTGTTTCTCGCATAGAGTTCAATCCTTCTTTTGTGATAACTGAAGCAGTTCCTCCATCCGAGGAAGAGGATTTTGTGACAAGTCATTGTGTCACGAATGAGACAGACATTCTGGAACCTTACACATACTGAGCAATAATGTTAAAGACAGCGTTAAGTGGGTGGGAGGTAGGAATGTTTATGCCAAACACTGGTAGTTCAATTTCGGCTGTGTTGTGGCCAGGTACTGTAAGTCCAGTGGATAATGGGGCAACTGGGGAAGGAACATGTTTCACAGTCACGTATGCGAATTTAACCCCTGACAGGATATTTATAGATGGGGAATTTAGGGTAGGTACTGTATCCCCTTACGAAGAAGTCAGGTGGGGAGAGGAGCAAGTGAGTCAAGGGGAAGAGCAGATCACTAGTGTAGTGAGTGAGGATAGACTCAGGAAACTCTACACGGAGGTAGATCAGATGACGATTCCTTCTAGCTGGGAAAATGAAGCATTAAAAAGGCTAATAAGGACACACCCAAATGTTTTTGCATTACCCGAGGACCTACTTACTACTTCACCTATGTGCGAATGGACCGGTAGTGAACCGTAGGCCATACCGTATACCAACGAAGTGGCATGATCAAGTACGTAAGCAACTTGAAGATTTATGTAGACAGGGGATTATCAGGCTTTCTCGTTCACCTTATTCTTCACCACTAGTTCCAGTAGTTAAGAAGGATGGTAGTTTGTGGATCTGCTTAGACTTTAGACATTTAAATAAGCAGATAGTTACAGATCCTTACCCTTTGCCCAATATTGAGCATATTCTTTCACAGTTAGGTGAGAATATGTACTTCAGTAATCTAGACTTAAAGCAGGGCTATCACAAGATATCTTTGGATGAGGAGTCTAAGCCTCTCACGGCTTT
>JAGKTI010031829.1:0-12038 GCA_018397915.1 Birgus latro
CTTAATTTGACAGAAGATTCCAAGGACGAAGCTGGATGGTCTATTTGCGTCTGATACACAGTATTTATCCAATACATAGACTTTTGTGTAAGTACCATCAACACCCAGTCTGTGACATGTGATGTCTCTTAAGGTATTATAAACTTTCTAGTCTCGGCTGACTGCTGCACGCAGTCGCTCGGTCGAGGCACCTTTCTTGGTGAGACAATCAGCCAGATGTTGTGATGTTTCCACCCAGGATACCTCATCAATCTCCCCCCGCTCCAACATGTCCCGCAACACAGCAATATCAATGCGCAATCTCCTGTCTTCTATGCTCTTACAGAAGTAAAGGGCATCCACCAGACTCTTGTTGTCGACGAAACACTTTATTTTGATCTTTCCACATCCAGAAACCTCACGCAATATGTTGGAGAGATATACAGCAGTTTCAGCACATTCAAGCAGCGCCAATGCCTCAGCAGATAAGGCAGATTTGACGACCCTCCTGATCTTCCTTGTCTGCCAAAATATAGGACATCTAGCCTCACTAGCATCTCATAGGAAGATCACAAAACTTCCCTGAGATCCATTGCCTACAAGGTTGGCAAATGAGGCATCTGAAAAGCACTCTATATGACAGTCCTCGATCGGCCCCATTCTTGGAATGTATAGCTTCATGTTGTCAGTCTTCACCCTTGAGATCACCTTATTGAGTCTAAGCAAATCCGCTACAGCAGCTCGGTTGCTATTCACGCTCAACTCACACACATCAAAGGCAATATCTGGCCGAGTGCATGTGGCAATCCAATTGAGTTGCCCAATTAATGCTCGGTACTACATTTTCTCAGACTCGGACAGCTCCCCTGATTTTACTGCTGCATGATGTTTACTCAGCGTGACTGGTTTCAAGGATGAAGCATACTGGAATTGGTCGAGCGTTATGCTGCCATCGATGTTGGAGATGACATTGAGACCAACGTATTTGAAGGCTTTTGATTCTGAAATGCCGATGAGGAGTACTTGACTCAACCGATTTATCACTTGCTGTTCAAACTCATGTGTACCAGCCCAAAGGAAGTCGTCGACGTAGATGCATACAATGCCTTCGACTTTGCCACCATTGCTCCAAGAGAACAGCGCTGAATCCAGTGATGATACTTTAGCTCCGAGACTCAACAACTGATCTTTTACGCGCAGATACCAATGCCTAGCAGCATCACAAAGGCCGTAAACAGTTTTCTTTAGTCTCCATAACTTACCATTTGCATATTCAGGCGGAGGATGTAAATGAACAACTCTCTCAATGTCGTTACCTTGCAGGTAGGCAGCTTTCACGTCCATAGTGTGGCAATCCCACTGGTTGGTGGAGGCCAAAGAAAGTGCCAAACGCAAACAAGTAGGCGAGTCTTTTCGGAGATCCACTGTGTCTTCCTCAAATCCTCTGGCGACTAAGCGGGCCTTAACAATAGGCTTTCCATTTTTCAGTTTTTCTGTCACAACCCATCGAACCGTTATGGCACCTTGCCCAACATCATCTACTTCCTCATACACATCATTATTCTGCCAATTTGTAATTTCGTTTTCCTTAGCACATAATACAGCTTCAGAGTTGAAAAGAACAAGCATTTCTGTGTCATCATCAACCACTTCCCATTCGCTAAGATCCTTCTCTAAATCTATCCAATCAATGCTGCCATCAGAGTCCCTCTTCAAATTATAGCAGTGTTTGTACTTTCCAGTGGCTTTACCTGCCCGACTTATAATCCTTCCAGACACCAACTCTCCACTTTCTGAATGTATTCCCTTTATACGTCGACCAACAGAAACTTTGGGAAGCTGATTAATCGGAACAGAAACTGTGGGAGGCTCATCGATTGGGACCACACCATCTTCCGACTCGTCATCTGGTGGATAGTCATTCAACACTTGCGCAGGATCGTCATTAGGCTTCTCCTGGACATCCTTTTTCTTCTCATCACTGCTGACATCACTTTCAACTGTAGTATCTTGCTCTGGCGCCCGCGCTAGACGACATACGTGCACTCGCACGTATACACTGCCGTGTCTCACCAGAATTTGTTTCCCATCTCTGCCTATTACAATTCCAGGCCCGTGCCACTCATGACTGTCATTTCTTTTGTAGAAGACTTCATCTCCATTCCGGATGTCGTTTAGGTCACTCGAACGTACGTTGTGCCGCAGAGCCCTAGCCAAGCGTTCATCTGATTCAGTCTTTATAAACTCTTGTCTAGCTAAATGAAGAGCGTTCAAGTTGTCTCTCACAATTTTCGATGGTGATGAAGGTTCCAAGGCTGGAGGATCATTTGCGTACACATTAGGCAGACTAGGGTTTTGACCAAAAACAAGTTGGTTAAGAGAAAAGCCTGAGTAGTTGGTGAGAGCATTTCTTGCCGATACTGCCCATGCCAAGGCCACATCCAATTCACACTGGCTATCAGCCATTACCTTCCTAACAATGTCACCAATGACTGCATTTTGACGCTCACAGACTCCGTTGCTCCAAGGACTCTCTGCCGACGTTAAGTCATGATCTTGATATTGAAGGCCTCTCCCAATGCTCGCATTTCCGCATTATTGAATTCACAGCCATTGTCTGTAAGAATTTTTCTAGGTGTGCCAACACAACAATCCAGCTCCGAAATATTCCTTTGATAATGGTGGGCGCACACTTATCTGCGATTACTATCGCATTACAATATCTGGTCGCCAAATCAACAAGGACTAAGAAATAATGCTTTCCCCAAGCTTTTAAATCCATGGCTATGGCTTCATTAAACTTAGACGCCATGGGCAAACTGACTACGGGTCGGGGCTTGGCTTTCTTAAATCTGCAACAGACTGTACAAGCATCAGATACAGCCTTGACAGCCTGTTCCAGTTTTGAACTTTTAACTCCCGCATCTGTGATCAGTTTAATTAGTTTTGCCATTGTAGGGTGTCCAAATTGCCTGTGAAGCTTCAAAGCGGTTTTTTCTACGTCACCCCCACGAGTTGCCAACATGATTGTTTCACAAAATTTACGATCTAGTCATAAGGATTGGAAGTAAGTAATGGCCTGAAGATGAGGACTTTAAATCAATGATAGTTCCACAAATTTTGACCTGGTCAGTTCCAAGGTTAATCAACATTTTTGCTTTTTTCATGGAACGTCTACTCAACAGCAAGGGAATATTGCAGTCCACAACATCAGTCACGATGGTAGCACGCATGTTTCCAATGTAGCAGGGCAGAGTAACACGTTTGAGGGAGGAAACTGTGACACCATCAGCAAAAGTAAACATTGAGGATGAAGCTTCTTCTCTTACAGCATCACGTTCATAATCAAATAGCTCACTTAGATAGCAGTTGATCCATTCAACTCCACATACAGTTGTAGAACACCCTGTGTCTAAAAGAGCACATCACTTAGATTCTTCTACTAGAGTCTGTGACTTACCTCTACTAGCGGCATCATCCGCATAGCCCATAAACATCGACAGATGCACTGTTTCAGAATTCTCTTCTCGGCTGCCGTCGTTTTCGTATGCATCCGGACAGTCACGTGCCCAATGAAATCTAGAATCACATACGAAACACCTCGATACCTTTCCGTTAGGCCCAAGTGGGTTCTGCCTCCTGCCGGTGGATGAGCGTTGGGGAATTCTAGCAGATACAGTTGAAAATCGGCCACTACCCCGACGTCGATCACGTTTTGCACCACCCTGAAACATTCTCCATCCTCGTCGAGTACCTCTAGCATAAAGCGTTTCGTCACCCTCAACTTCGTCACTCCAAAATACTGGTTCGTCTTTCACCTCCCTGGCAGACACCGATGCCTCGTTTTGCCTGCCAATTTCACCAGCAAAAATACGATTCAGGGCAGATTTCATATTTTCGTATGTCACCTCAGTTATCGCGGACATCACTAGTTGTCGTTCACTGTCTGAAAGTTTGCATGCAGCTAAGAGCATAAAAGCCACCACAGAATTTGGCAGTTCAATGTCCTGCTTGGTAAATTTGAAGTAAACATGCTCAAATTCTGTCACGAACTCCCGAATGTTCATATCACTGGCTCTTCTGAAGTTATACAGCTCATAAAACGCTGCAAACTGTCGACGTCCTTTGTCCACGAGAAATAAACCGTCTAATTTTTTCAGCAGGGTCTGAACACCATCCTTCTGCTTCAGAACATCTGTTTCAATCTGCGAAGATGCCACCCTCACTCTCCCAGACAATGACAGATGAATAGCTAAAGCTTGTTTTTCTGCTGGTAGGTCCATTAGTTCGCACCAAATGCCAATGTCTTTTTTCCAGCTCTCATATGTAGAATCATTTCCCAGTTTTGGAGGCCACTTGGTCGAACACGACGCCATTCTCAAACTACACTCTGCTACCAGTGTTGGAACTAGACAACCACACTCACCGGCGTCACGACGTGAACTGCCAAGGCTCCCGGTTGCATACCACAGGAACCTTCCGATGACGTCATCACTTGTGACTTAGCAGATGTGTGCGTGCGCACAGACACTAACAATTATTATTACTACCATTATCAACATCATTATCACCATCATCATTCTTATTTCCCAGTAAAATACTGTATATATATCTCAAAATACAAAAAGAAAGCATATAAGTAGAAGAGTGCCAAGGGAAGTGAATCACACATCCAACCATTCATCAGTCAACCATTCACACACACCCATGACAAAAACAGGACCTGGAACATACAGTACTTAAAAAGTGGCTTTTTGTCAACATCCACTACCTTGTGGTGGACCTAAGGGGAGGTATGGCACAGGCTTCGTCAGCGTGGTACTAGGGCTAAGTTGGAATGGGGCTCAGATCTGTGCCAGAGGGTACAGAGCACTGCAGTTCCCAGGCTACCATTTCTGACCAACAGACAAGGCCCCAAACCCAGGAGCAACACCCGAGGAGGCTGTCCTATCATTGGGTGTATAGTGGCAGGACAATTACAGTGCCAAGGTGCACTTGGATGGTGCCCCTGTAGCTGTCCTGGCAGGGTACCCCAAGGTCACTGCCACAGCCTCTGGCCACTGCTGATGGGCTTTGGGTTCCTGATCCCCTGTCTGGAATTGGAACTGTGTAGGCAGGCAATGCCTGTGGTCCTTCTCTTTTATTTACCACCAACATAACATTCATTCATTCGTTAGCCCAGCCTTTGAATTTCGGCTGCATCTCACGAGTAAACCATTTACAAATCACCATGTCATCATCATCATCATCATGACCTTTTATTCCCACCTAAGTATGGGGTGAGGTATGGTCCAGAAAGCTTGGAATGATTCAGCAAGTTAGAAGAGAAATATTCATATACATGCTCAGTACCTTGTCAACATATAATCATTCATCAGTCCAGCCACTGAAATTCTTGGTTTCACCTCAGAGGCAAACCATTTATGCATATGCACAATAAAAAGAGCACCTAGAACATACATAAGAGCTGGCTTTTTTGTCAAGTGGGACATGTTCATATGATGGAGTCTCTCTAAAAGCACCAGTAAATGGGTCCTGCCACTTGACAAGCCACTCAATGGCCTTGGAGATGATGCGAGGTTCGATATAGATGATGTTCTCCCAGTCCTGGAACTGTGCCTGCTGCAGAACTCGGGTCGTCCATGCAGTCAACCTGGACACAGAGAGGGGCAGATTATTACACAAAACATTACGAGGTGCTATTCAAAATTTCCCGGACTGGGATCGCGATTCCTAAACAGATTGTAACAGCATGATCCGCCTCTAGGTGGCAGTACTAACAGGCATTGCGAGTCAATGTGCCATGAAGCCTGGAACTAGGGTGTTTAGCATTACTTTGGATATTCCTGTGTGTGTTTTGATGTCTAAATATGCCTGAATGACCGGAACACACTGCCAAATTAAGCACGGGTACTGTACAAATAGGTTAGGTATAGGTAGGGTCTGGGTATGCTAGGGGAATAGTGTTCATTATCCAGATGTTGCCACTACCCGGACAGGCCTTTGGCTCTACTATGTCCGGATAAATGGGGGATTACAGTATAACTATAACCAAGAGTTCCAAGAGTTTTTTCAAACAATATTTTTAATGCTATAACCCTGTCATTTACACTCAATACATTCACAACACAGCCTACCCATTTTTCTTCAACAACCATGCCCACACTACCAAATCCATCCACACTTTCCTAGCAAAATAACTTACACCTACAATCCTTCCCAACAATAATCCTTGCTGATTCTCTTGTAAGCCTAACTTTCCATATACAGCAGACATCTTCCTGCCTCTTGTTCAGGGTTATTTAATTATATGGTTAGAAAGCAGCATTGTAAGTGGTTTCCTGTGTTGCAGGAAATGATTAGGCTTATCACTGGTTAGTGCCACCTAAAAAGGAAAGAGGATTAATAAAGAGTAACAGGAAGAATCGAGGGAACAGGAAGAGTGGAGGGCAGACACACAAGACAAAAGAATGATAAAGGTGATGGAAGAAGTAGGCAGCATTACATAAAAAAAAGTGAATGATGGTTGCCACCACCTACCACTAGGGTTGAATACTATGACAAATAAGTCAGACAACTATCAACAGACTGCCTGTAGTCGGTTTGTCTTCACCTAATAGAGTTAACCTTTCCCACAACTTGAAATGTACATTGCTAGGGTGAGAAGTGGTTGGAAGAAGTTCAGGGAGCTGTTGCCTCTCCTGACATTGAGAGGACTCTCCTTATGTGCTAAGGGATCTTTGTATGCAGCATGTGTTAGGAGTGTAATGCTGTTTGGCAGTGAGACCTGGGCAGTAAAGGAAGAGGATATTCGCAGGTTTAAACGTACAGAAATGACAATGATTAGGTGGATGTGCAGTGCGTCCCTGCGTGCAAGGCCTGGGGGGGCTGGGTTTACGATGGAAGAGTTGAGAGGTAGGATGGGACTGGAGTGTATTGGTGTTGTGATGAGGAGAGGTAGGCTGAGGTGGTTTGACATGTGGAGAGGATGGGGGATGATAATTGGGTACAGAGGGTGAGAGGTGTTAATATTGGGGGAGGGGAGGGGAGGGGTAGACCGAGAGAGACATGGGACGAGGTCATTAAGTGTGACTTAAGGGTTAAGGGACTGAACAGGGAGGCTGCCAGGGACCGAGCAGCGTGGAGAGCCGCCATTAGGTGACCAACGCCGACGCATGCAAGCATGTTGGAGCCTTCAAAAACGAAACGAAACGAAACATTGTCACTGTGTGCTTCAGTAAAGTTTAGCTATGAGACAGAAATGCGACTTCTTGGTTAATATGGTACTGACCCTCCAATCTGACAACACCTGGCCATCAACTGAACTGAAACAGGTTACAGATCTCTGCCAGATTAAAAAACACATTCATTCATTATCCAATCCTATGTTGCCCCACAGAGACATAAAGAAATTATCATGTAAAATGCAAGCATGATGGAGACTTTATAAACAATCTGAATGATACGATGAATGAAATGGCCTACACATCCATTCACTCAGTCATTCAAGACCTCAAAATCCTTTACTCCACCCTATGGACAGTCCTCCTGTAATGCTGAAAATGTTAGTGTGTAATTCAAGTATAATATAAGTAGTATAAGTGTGTTATAAGTTAGTATAAGTATAGTGTAAGTATAATATATGTGTAATTTACGTTAGGTTATGTATGTTGTAAGTGTAATTCTGGACCCTGTTAAGATGATGCAATGTATGGGAAGTGGACCTTGTAATTCATTTTTGGGCTTGATTTTAGTTAAAGGGTAGTAGGGGAGTATTACTGTTAGTATGTGGACCGCGTGGAGTGTGTTGGACGCGCAAATTCGTGTCTGGTTTCGATAAAGAGGCGAAGAAAGTTGATTCGAGATTAAAATTCGCGATGAGTCGTTTTTGCACCTGGAATTCAGAATTGTGTAGTTGAGTTTGTGTTTATCATCTTGTTGTACTAAATAATGTTGTCTAAGAACTTAGGTAAAGTCTGACTATTGATTATTGTCATTGTTAGCTGCTAAATTAATTTATTTTACACAGTCACCAGATCACGTAGGCCAGTACCAACGAGAACAAAGGGAAATTATGTCAATGCGTGACTTTGGGCATCATTTTAAATTGTTAGACCTTTGTCATTACCACAAAATTTAAATCATCATAAGTTATTTTGTATAAGTAAAGGACTGTGTAAACTCCTTGTTGCTAAATTCCTGGACGATGGTATAACAAGTTAACTGTAGAGTAATTGGTCGAAGTCAGAACGGGTAGTAAGAACGTTGCGGGTTTTAGCGGGGCGTCCTACCCACGGAGCGTCACTTGAGATGAGCCTCATGGAGGACGGATCCACAGGTATGAACCCGAGTAATTCACAGTTATTCTCACCCATACGTCACAAAAATTTGTTGACATTCTAACTATATATAAAGTAAGTTGTCTGATAATATTTATCAATGCTATTATGACTTATGAGTTGAACCTCATGGAGGACAGATCCACAGATATGGTGTGGTGTCACGGAGTCTGCCCGTCGACTGCGTAGTGTCTTGCAGCCTCTAGTGCCAAAGCCCTTACACGTTTCCACTTAGTCCCTTTCAATTCACAGTGTCGTTAATGTTGTATGGTCCACTTAGTAAGCCTTTTATTAGTGTAGTGTAATATTTTGGTTAAAGTGAGTGAGAAGCGGAGTACTGTATCACTCTATCATGCAGAGAACTGCAAGTGCTGAGTCTACATATTGTATTATTCTTGGGCTTATGATTAATTACCTAGAGATGTTATGTGGTGCAAACCCATGTAAAATAGGGAGGTTTTCTTTAGAAGTAGAGTAAACTGTGTAACACGTTGTGAAATTGGGTATTACTACGAGTCCTTTTGAGACCGTGCTTTATGTGAGTTTCTCCTGTTGTTGTAATTTTCTATATCACAGTCGAGTTGAGTGAATTCTTATGTATGTGTGTTTTGTATCGGGCGAATAGTTCTTCTGTGAGCAGATTAATCAACATCTTGTTGGATGTAAGGCCCAGGGAACCTCTGTAGTGGTATACACTTGAATAATCTCTTTGTACTGTGATATGTGAGTCAGGTGATTTATAAACTGTGGAGTAGAGAGCTTCCATTCTCTCAGATTTTTCTGGTGTATCGGGGACTAAAGCACTACTATGCTCCGGAACTAATTCCTGTTCGTAGTTCTATACATTCTGTGTAATTTAAGGTTAGTAATATAGTTAAGTATACTTTTCGTATATGTTTGGTATAAATCCTCTGGGGAGTAATTCATGAGATCGAGTGGCCCGCAAGGCACGTTTCATCTATAAAATCCACGCTCTCATATATTATACTCACGCTACCCTGTTACTGCCATAGGCCTCTTTGTCCCCTCTTCCATCGTACGGGACTAATATCTTTAATACTTTTTTTTTTCCCCGGCAACCGCTGGGTGGTGGCAGCATACCAAATTATTACAATCATTATCTGTTGGTGTTTCTTCTAGGTGTTAATCAGATTAACAAGGTCTTCTTAATAACTCTAGGATATCTACTATGGCAGTAAACAGAAAACACCGAATTAAATTCATACAGTCTAAGTACCTTACACTGGTGCTACAGCTGTGGAATATCCATTATAAGGGAAAGCAAAATCTTGCACCCCTACACTGGTGGCTTCATCAGTGGGATTTTCATTTTTGACTCCACCACGTAAAAGTCTTGCACCCCTACACTGGTGTCATATGCGGTGGGATCTTATTAATTTAAATTACTTCATAGTGCTAACTTTTGCATCCCTACACTGGTAGATTAAGCGGTGGAATTATTAATTTTATCTAGTATCAAAATTTAGATTATTACTCTCCCATGCTGTGTTTCATTTTAATAATTCTCTCACAACACTTAACTGCTTCAATTTGATGATGTTTTGTATCATATTTTTGCTGCCACCAGATGATTTTATTTAATTTCGGACAGACCTCAGTTGCTACAAGGTTAAGTTAAAGAAATACATATCTAACCCCTTCAATTTGAAAGTTCTTCCTAAGCTGAAAAAATTCACCTGGTGATAGAAGTAATATAAACTGGCCATGAAGCAGAACCATTCCATCCACTGCTTCTTCAGACTGGTATCTCTATATATAAGTTCTTTTGGTTCAGAATTTACCACAAATTCTCTTGCTATTGCCAATCATCATCATTCTGGCTAGCAATCTTTTCTCCTACCTAAAGTTACTCACATATAATTTTTTCATCATCCTAATCAATCCAGTCCCTCTATACCAAAAAATCAAGTAAAGACACTCTCTTCCACCTTCTGATCAATAAAACAATACTCTCAAACTTTCATGTATGCAACTGGTCAACTCAGGAACTACCAGGTATCTTCTTCAATCTTTATGTGCCTCTGCTTATGACATGCAGTCTTTTAAAAACACCATATGCAGGCATCTCAAAATGAATGGATCTTTATTTGAACTCTCTTTTGTTCAATTTTTCATAATTAGATACACTTTTTACAGGTTTCATGTCTTTGGTTCATTCGTTTTATATATACATATATATATATGTATATACAGTATATTACCACTCACTCAATTTAGTGCTGCTCTCGGGTGTCTGCCCTTTCCTCTCCACCCTCCATTCCTTGCTTCCTCTTCTGTCTTTCTATTACAGTAAGACCTCACTATAACGGACTAATTGGGGCCCAAGCCATTCCAAAAAATGCGAAATTCCGATAAAAGAGACATCCGGACTTACCCCTGCTAATCCGGACTTTTTCCGATATATCAGACATTAGTCCAGATTGCATAAGTGGTTTTCACCACCATTGCAGTATTGTACTGTGTTATACCTTCACTACATTAATAAAATGGTATAATAATACTGTACTGTGCACAGAAAAACATGTCTTTTACTTGTCTTATTGTGGTGAACATAGCTGAAGTGGTCAGGCAGTCCGGACTGCTTCTGGCTTTATCAGACTTTTTCGATATATAGGAGTTTAGTCCGGTAGCTCCTCGAGTCCGATAAAAGCGAATTCCGGTGTACTGAAGTCCGTTATATTGAGGTCATACTGTACTTCATTCTTTCCTCGTCCTCCTGCCTATGGGTGACTTTACACTCCCTTGTTTGTCTTTCTTTCCTTCATTCTTCCTCCTCCTTCTGCCTATGGGTGACTCTACACTGAGTGACTATGCTGGGTGGTAACCATATACCAAATTATGGCGCCTGGTGGTTTAGTGGGTAATTACGGCACTCCAATTGAATTGAGCCGGTGAAGGTTTATATCCAAGGGACGGTTGGGGTGTATTGCTCACATAATGCCACTCAGGGATGAGTGAGGCTGGGCACTCATCTTAAATGTCAGGACCAACTTGCCTAGCCCCGGGCATCTACGCTCCTCATGGGGCAACGTAGGATTGGATGATGGATGGATAGATAGAATGAAAAGGAGGCGGAGAAAAGATTTAAGAAATGGAGAGATGGTATGGGGCACAAGGGCTTAAGTGTAAATGCGGATAAAACAAAAGTGATGATATCTAGGGTTCGTGGTGGTACGATCAGAGGAGAGGGAGAGTGGCCATGTGCAGTTTGCCACAAAGGTGTGGGAAGTAATTCCATCTTGTGCAGTGTTTGTGATAAATGGGTGCACAAGAGATGTAGTGGAATTAGAGGTAGACTGCGAGATAATGCTGATTTTATGTATGCGGCGTGTCGGGGAGAGCAGGTGGAGGTTGTAAGGCATGAAAGGATTGAACTTGCTGGTGAGTCTCTTGAGTGTGTGGAAGAGTTTTGTTATTTGGGAGACATGTTATGTGCCAGAGGTGGGGCTAGAGCTTGCTCGGTTGCTAGGGTGAGAAGTGGTTGGAAGAAGTTCAGGGAGCTGTTGCCTCTCCTGACATTGAGAGGACTCTCCTTACGTGCTAAGGGGTCTTTGTATGCAGCATGTGTTAGGAGTGTGATGCTGTATGGTAGTGAGACCTGGGCAGTAAAGGAAGAGGATATTCACAGGCTTAAACGTATAGAAATGACAATGATTAGGTGGATGTGCAGTGCATCCCTGTGTGCAAGGCCTGGGGGGG
>JAGKTI010031830.1:0-12038 GCA_018397915.1 Birgus latro
GTAATATTCATCTTTCTTTCATTATTCACAGCCCTTTTTTCATCACTCTTCTTTCCTTCGTTAGGTTTCTTCTGTTTGAGTCTTTTTCGTATTTGTTTAGTTTGGATGGAGTTCGAGAAGGGAGGCAGTCTCTTGTGTTGTTTATAAATCTATTTTTTAATTAATTTTGTGTACCTTTTTCGCCTTCAGTTTTTTTCTCTTAATCATTCTTTTTCCTTCTCTCTCTCTCTCTCTCTCTCTCTCTTCCTCTTTTATCATAAGCACTCATCATACTTCTGCTTTCCTTACTTTTTCAACATTCTTTATCTCTTCCCTTAATTTTTTCCTTTCTCTTTTTCATTGCCATCTTTCTCTCATCACTCATTCTCTCATTATTACTCTTTTCTTCCACATCTCATTATTTTCATTCATCACTTGTCTTCTTCCTATCATCACTCTTTCTTGTAAGCTACATCACTCAACCTCTTTCACCTCTGTATTTTTCTCTCACCATTTTTTTTTTCTCCCTCACCTTTCTCTGTGTCTCTCTCATCTTTCTTCTGTTCCACTCAGTCATAATTTTCTTCTTTCATCACTTTCTTTCACCTCTTGTTTCGTCATTCTCTTTCTATCACCTCTTCTTTCATCACGCCTCATCTCTCATCACTTTCTTTGACCTACTGATTCATCACTTCTCTTTTTCATCATTCTCCTTCTCTCTTTCCTCATGCTTCTCTCGTGGCCACTCTTTACTTCTTTCATCATTCTTGTCTCCTTCTCTTGGCTTCTCAAAATATCACTCGCCTTTCTTTCAGCATCTTATTATAATACCATTCCCTCCTCAGCTTCCTCCAACATCTTTTTCTTCCCTCCTTGGTCATTCTATCATCTTGCCATCATCTTAAATTCCCCCTTCTTTCATTCCATCATTTCCTTCTCTCTTATTCATTACCGATACATCACAACATCTTTATATGCCACTGTTTATCACACTCCATCACTACACCTCTCCCTCGTCTCTACTTCTGATCCCCTTTTCTCATTTATTCATCTTTCCCTTCATCATTCTTTCATCTTCTTGTCATCTTCTTCAATATTCTTCACTCCTTGAGCCTTATTCATCTCTCCCTCATATCTATTTTTCCTTGTTTTTTTAACCTCCTCTCAGCCATTTCTATTTTCCTTCGTGATTTATTCTTGGTTTCAAATGTCTCTTTTATTATACACCTTTTCTTTATTCCTCCTGTTTCTTGCTTTTTCAGTCAATCTCTTCTCACCTATTTATCTTTTCTCCTGCTTGTAAATCATAATCTCCTTGCTTTTGTTAATCTATTCATTCTTTCAGTTTTCTTCATCTTTCCTTCCCGTTCCTTCTTCCTTGATTTTTCCGCCTCATTTTCCCGTTTCTCAGTCTTTTCTTTCGCCTTTACTTAATCTCTTTCTTCTCGTTAACTTATTCATTCCTTGAGTCTTCACTTCTTCACTACTTCTTCCTCGCTTCTTACACCTCCCTTTGTTGCATCTATTTCCATCACTTCAAGAGGTACTTTTGTGCTAAATAAATTAATATCGTTTGTCGGTACCATTCCAAGGCGATTGTTTTCACCTCCTAAAGTTGAGAGGTCCTTTGTACGTTGAATGAAATCGTCTGACAGCGGCGGAAGAAGAATGGAAAAACCGTCCTTGCATTTAATTTTTCTTCGTAGATTAATTTCGCTTAGTCGGTGTTTTGATGTTATTCCTTTGGCCTTCTTTTAGTTTCTTCAGGCACCTTCATTCCTCTTTCATTTCGTCGTTCTTTTTTTTTTTCATTTATCTAGGTCCTTCATTCTTTCTTTTTTGTGTGTGTGATTTCATCTTCCTTTCTCCCTTTTCTCGTTCCTTCAGACTCCTTCATTCCTTCTTTTTCTTGGTGCATCACTTTCTTCCCCCCCAACAATCCTTCATTTCTCTTTGGTCTGCCCTTCGTACTCTTTCAGTCTTGCTGTTACTCCTCCCTGTCCATCATCTCATACATTTCAGAATTCCACCGACTTTACTGGGGCCTTCGGTGGTCGAGTCGCTAGCGTGTGTGCATTTACCAGTTCACCTAAAATGCACACTTAGGTGAATATTTAAGGGGTTGCAGTCAACAGTAAGTCCTTGCATGTGTTCTCGTTTGTATGCACCCTGTCGAGGTTCAATCCATTACGTACACAGAATCTCGCTCCAGCAACGCAATTTTCTACAGTACGTTTTTTTAATCTACACTAATAAAGCCTTTCACAACTACAACCGTGGGTGAAGTAACGAGTAGCGGCGGGTCACTTCTGCACTCGCGGAAGTTAGTTGTCCTCGGCATTATTGGTCACTTGCCCTTCAGGACCCGAATAGCAAAGTCTGGCCGTCTACATTACCCCACACTTGTCCCCCATGTCAGAAGCATGCATGTCGATTTTCCCATCACTTCTCACTTTTCAGCATTCCAGAGGTTTTATTCAACACCCTATCTACCTCCCTAACCACTTTTTTTTTCCTTGACCTTCAGTTTATCATTTTTTCCCTTCACCTCCTCTTCGTGGGTTTATCTCACTATTTAAGGCCCCTTCACCACTCCTTCATCTCGCCTCATTATTTGCTCGTCTGATATAAATCCCGGGAGTTAAAGGGTTAAAAACTATGTGGATTAAAGACTTGATGATGATAGCGTCAGCACGAGGTTAATTAGTAACTAGGTTGAGTGGTTATTACTCCCTGCTCCGCCCCGTCTGTCTTCACCCACCTCTCTTTTTCAGCCCTCTCCCTCCCCCTTACCCACTTCGCCTCTCCCCACTCCTTGTTATTTAGTCTCACCTCCCCATCTTTGATTCCCCTTCCGTCCTGTTTCACTGCTTCTCCCACCCCAGCTCTTCCTCTGCTGCTTCCCCAACCTCAACTCTTCCTCTCCTATTTTTTTAGTAACCTCTCCTCCCCATCTAGCCTCATCACAACCTCTTTTCACTATATCCTGTACTTCATTATTGTTAGCCACTCGCCCCACCCTTCCCACGAGCCTCCCTTCCTGCCTCTCCTCTCTCCACTTGATCCCCTCCTCTCACCACCTAAATCCCTCCCCTTTTATCTGTCCCCAGTCCTTCTCTTTCAGTCATTTATGCCCGTCTTTTCTCCGTCCCATCCCACCCATGCTCGCCATTCTTTACCTTTTCCTTCCTTCCTGTCCTTAGTCTTCTTTTATTTCACCTTATTAACGTTCACTCCTTCCACCCTCCTTCAGACTCCCACACCCTTCTTGAGCCCATCTCCCACCCATATATTTCAGGTACCTCACCCAACCTTCTCTTCTCTACATTTTTTTTTTTTTAGCCATTCCGTCCCTTCTTTCTCCGCCCCGTCCCTATTCAATTCCTTCCCTCTTCCCAGCCCCACTCTTCCTATCTATACATCCCTCTTTCAGTCACCATTCCCAAACACCCCATCCCTCCTTCTTTTCTTCCCCATACCACCTCCTCCCTCGTTTCTCAAGTCCCACCTCATTCCACTTCTCCTCTCTCCCATTTTTTTTTTTAACCATTCTGCTCTGTCCTATCTAACACTCTCTTTGCTATAACACTATCCCACCTCCTCCTACCGCTACCCCACTTCATTCTTTTTTCTTTTTTCAGCCTCTTCCACCCATCTGGGCCCACCTTTCCCCATTTCTAGTACCTCTCCCCCACCTTTCTTTAACGAATCTACCCTACCTCTTCCCTCCAGACTTTCTATGGAGCTCCACATTTTTTTTTTCTTTAGTCTTCCCTTACTCCGCCTCACCCTAAGCCTCCTGTCCATCTCCAGTTCCTTAAAGCCATTCCTGGTCCCATCTATTCCTTCCTGTCTCTCTATACCTCAGCCCAACCTGTTCCTCCAAATTCACTTATTTTTAACCCTTCCTGTCTCTATCCTACCCCCCTTTCAACCCCCTTCTTACCGTGCCCCACCCCATGCCTCCTGTCACTCCCGCTCCCCCTTTCAGCCTCTCCTATCACTCCCCCTCCCCCTTTCAGCCCCTCCTACCACTCCCCATCCACCTTTTTCACCCCTTCCTGCCTCTCCCCTACCTTTTTTTCAGTCTGGCCCCGCCCCGGCCCACCCCGCCCGCAGTTGGAGCCACTAAATCTCTGGGCAGAAGTAAAAACCGTGTGTAACTCAGCCCCGCCACGTAAGCCGGCCTCCACAACACCATTTTTACCTGCCTCAAGTTGGCCAGTTCCCGCACAAGGTCCCTATTTTTCATCACGCTGTTTAGACCTGCTTTTTGCCCCGGGAGGATTGGGAGGAAGAGGGAGGGGGGAGTGGTATTGGTGGGGAGACTGGGGAACTAGGAGGGGAAGTGAGGGGAGGATGGGGAGAGAAGGAATGTGTAGTGATGCTGAGGAGTGAAGTGGGGGAACAAGAAGGTAGAGAAGGAGAGTGGTATGAGTGGGAGGAATGAGGGAGAAAACGCACGCTAGAATGAGAGTGAGGGGAGGATGTGGAGAGGGAGGTAGTGATGGTGATGGTGAGAATTGGGAGCTAGGTGACGATGGTGATGGTGGGGAGGAGCAGAATGGGAGGGAGTGCAAGGGGAGTGATATTTGGGGGGGATTTAGGGGAGGAAGGAGCCACAAGGGTAGCAGTAAATGGGAGTGTCACTGTGAGGGGAGGAGGATGGTGAGAGTGTAGTGACTGTCATAGTGAGGAGAAGTAGAGTGGTGGTGACTGAGTTAGCAGGGGTGGATGAGGGGGATACAAAGCTGAGATGGACATTGAAAGTGAGAAGGGGAGAGAGCAAGTATGGTGATGGGAAGAGGGTGAAGATTGCGATGTGATGGTTACGACTAAAGTATTGGCGAAAGTAACTCTAATGATGATGATGATGATGATGCCAAATATAAGGTGATGGTGGCGATGATACCTTAATGACTGAGGTATTAGTCAAGGTAAAAGTGGAGATGATTAATTAGATGATGAAGGTATGGGAGTGATGATGATGGCGGTGGAGATGTTAATGATTATAGTACTTAATGGGACAAAACGCTAGGGAAGGTGGATTTGCCTGAAAGTGATGATGGTGATGGTGAAGATGACGAAAGGACTGGTGATGGTGATGGTGACGGCAGTGGTGATAAATGTGGAACGGAGTGAAGTGGTGATAGAGGGGTAGGCACTGAATGGACAGATGAACATGGTGATGGTAATGGTGGTGGTAATGTGTAGTACTGGTGAAAGTATGGTGAAAATTATATGCTACTGGAAAGGGTGATGGAGGTACCGATTAAGATGGTGAGAGGATTGGTGGTGAACATGGTGATGGTGATGAAGGTGTTTATAAATGTGGCAGCGATGAAGATATTGGTGAAAATTAGTGAAAATTATGTTACTGAGAGTGGTGATGGAGGTACCGATGAAGATGGTGAAAGGACTGATGATGAACATGGTGACGGTGATAAATGTGACTTTGGTGAAGGTATATGTGTTTTGAGGAGTAGTAATGGAGATGATAATGACGAAAATGATTATGACAGTGATAATGGCCAACTGGTGAAGTGGAAACAGGGAGTTACAGAAAATGAAGGCAATACGAAGATATGGCAAGGCAGAACGATGACTGAAGGTGGTTGTCGTGGCAGGAAATGATCGTCACTGAGGAGGGACGAAAAAAAGCCTGAGGTTCACTTTACCGAGCCTACCAGTTTTAATATTTGGCAATTTATACACATTTTTAGATGCTGGTAAATATCTCACCATCTTTCTCTGTCACTGATTGTATAAGTATATAACCATGTAAGTATATGTAAGTGTGTAAGTATGTAAGCTTGTAAGAATGTGCAAGGCGATCTGTAACTGACACCCCATTAAAATCTCATGTGGCGGTATCTTAGGCTCAATCTGCTGGTGTGGGAGTAGGAAATGTATGAGCGATGCAGGATGGACACTGACAACATTGACTAAGCCTTCCCCGCAGTACTGTAACACACACACACACACAAGTCCTGCAGAGTGGAAGAGGAGCGTTGTATATGGATCATCCAGTACAAAAGAAAGCGATCGAGTTGTGCAACCAAACTGTACTCTCCTAGTATTCTCAATCAGTTTTGATCCAACTTCAGCCAAACTTGGTGGAAGGGTCGAGGGTCAGTCAAGGTTAGTGGCAGTGAATGATCATAGTAGGGGTAGTAGTAGTGATGATAATGGTAGTGATGATAATGGTAAGTGGTAGTGATAACAGTGGTAATGATGGCAGCGATTGTTATAGCAGGGGAAGTGATGACAGTAGTTAATGATCACACTAGTAGAAATGGTGGTGAGGATAGTGGTAGTGATGACTGGGGTAGTGACGACAGTGTTGGTAGCAGAGGCAGGGTCAGTCTGAACCATTCTGATTCGATTTAGACCAAACCTGGTGCAAGGGTGGAGGGCAAGGCCAAGAAAAAGGGATTTGATTCAGAGAACAATCAGACTTTAAGGTCGGGGCATACTCAAAGTCTGTCAGCATCTATTTCTCGATTGCAGTTACTATATAATTAAAGCTGGCTGATTCCTGGTGTTACATTTTCACTGTAAACGAAGCACAGTACAGTACATGACTGCTACCACCACACCACACCACACCACCACCACCACCACCACCACCACCACCACTACTACTACTACTATTAATTATGATAATAATAATAATAATAATAACTAGCATTCTAATATTGCTGAAACAATATTCAAAGAACTCCACGCTCCAGATGATAATGCCACATTAAAGATTAGAATGACAAAAAAAATCCACACTTGTATATCAGACATGGTGTACCGTCTCTGAGATGTACACAGTATTTTGATGGTAGATCCAAAAATCGTCAAAAAGCGTTAAATAGCTTTGATCTGTCGTAATTGCTGTAATATAATTATAAAAAAGCAGACATTCCTAGGATTCTAAAAATACTTTTGTTATCACTGTAGACCTAATATTAAGGGGCTTCTGTTATGACTCAAATTTTTTTACGCATTTTGCCCTGTGACCTTGAGATCATGGTCATGGTCATTCGTACAATGCAGATTATGTTCACTCATGACCCAATACATTTCCACTGAGTTTGGTCAAAATCCGCCAAATACTTTCCGATTTAGCACTTGTAGGCATGAGGCGGCCATGTTGATTTTCCTCGGTATCTCAAAAAGTATTTGTTGGATCTCATTAGTAATACCCATGTGCACTAATGTATGTTGACGACTACATACTGCAACATTTGCAAAGCAATCAATTCAGTACTTTTTGCTACGCAGGAAAGCAAAATCTGAAAAAAAAATAACATAGAGGGTGCAAGCGCTAGGAAAAAGATTTTCTGTGCCAAAAGAAGCCTCCAACCAAGATACAACACTCCTGAATATTTCAAGTCTGTATCTCGAACGGACCTGGAATGCCAGCCTTCTTGATCTTCCCCCCCCCCAAAGAAAATAAAAATAGTATCTACAGTATCAATAAGAACTCCACAGAATATGGAGTTCTTAATCATAACTAATCATCATCATCATAAACCCAATATTTTTCCACCATCATCAGTGAGGAATGGTAATATTCAGAAAAGATAAAATGAAAACACAGAGACATGAAAACCGACATCAAAGTGTCATGTAGTAAAACCAGGCCACGCAGCAGTCAGTTAAAGAAAAGCATTTTAATAAAAGCTTGTTCAATTGTGGTTAATTCCATTCTAATCTGTTTTATATATAATAGTCTGCAATCACAGCGGGAGAGGTGTAGAGGCTGGGACAAAAGTACGCCTACTATTCCAGTGAGTCTACTTCCTACTTCACACTTTGGGCGTGTTCATCACTTTCCTCCCTGACGTAGAGAAACATGCCACACTTCTCTCAACTCTGGGATATACCAGGGGGAAAGTAAGATGCAGAGGGTGAACTAGTAGCCAAACCCTTGTCTCCAGCAGTACACAGTGGATGGGGAATGGTAGCGTGGTGCGTCAGCGAATGTAGTGACTCAGCGCAGTATACAGTGTGTGTGTGTGAGATGTAGTGGTCATTGGCAGAGACGTACAATACACTGATCAGTGTACAGGGGCACCACTAACACCCGCCCACTACGCTCCGGAAACCATCGCTCACCTCGGCTACCTCATCTCGTGCGGGCCGGCGCTGAGAAGAAAAATGATTGGGATTGAATTATGGCGGCGGAGTCTGAGTGTCTATTGATTAGATTGCTAATCTCTCAAACGTCGACAGTATCCTGTTTCCATCTCGGGGAGAAATTACACAAATTTTTCTACAAATGGAGGTGGTGTCAGGGAGCTTCTGCAACACTCGACGCGACAGGAGAAAATCGACCTAACAGCAGCGGGGAACAAGACTCACTTTTCCTTTCTTTTCCAAGGCGAAAATTCTCCTGGGCTATTTAAGAGAAAAATGGTGGACACGTCTCATTGATCAGTGTTCTTGCCGGGCTGGACTGATAGCGCGGACGGGGATGAATGGACAATAATGGAGTGGCGGGAAGCGCAGCTCCCGCCATCATTACAGCACCACAGACACATGACGCAGACTCGGCAGCCGCTGGTGTAATGGTTAGCACATCCATCCTGCCACTGGAAAAACCCGAGTTCGATACCCGGGTTGCTTCAGACTCTTGGCCAAAGTTTGCTTTCCCCATGTCTATTTCCCTGTAGTACAACTGGGGACCTGAATTTAAGTTTGATTGTTGCGTTTCCCGTTCTAGGAGAAAATTGTGACTTGGTTTAAATGTACTGTCTGTCCTGATGACCCCCGTGCAGTCGACAGGCATGAATTCTAAACTCTCTTCTTCGACACAAATTCGGCTTCATCCATAATCCGAATTAGTCTTTGGGTCCTGCAGGTTCTCATGTTTCCTTTTTTTTTCCTTTAGTTTTCTTTACTTTCAACACTAAAAATTTTCAAAGTAATCACGAGCAATAATCGAACTGCTTCCACAAACTCTCCTCCTTTTTAATCTGTGGGTCTTTCTCTTCCTGTTTCCCTTCCCTCTTTTTCTGTGGCATGAGGAACCCGAAGAAGTATAAAAATGACTCAATCGGTTTCCTATTTTTTTTTTTTTTTTTTGGGAGGGCTTTTTTTTTTGGGGGGGGGGGGGCTTTTTTTCCCCCCTGTACTGCCGACTCAGCCACTTGCTCGTGCTACAAGTGTCTTCGGAATGAGCTTGTTAACAGACACAGTAGTACTATTTCTGAGGGAATTTATCAGCCCCGCAAAAAGAAGAGGAGAAAGACGTGGGTAGACTGCTATATTTCAGTGGTCTAACGTTATATCAAACTGTCTTTAGACCTTATTATCAATTATGATTTTCCTTTTCTTTCTTTTTTTCTTTCCTTCTTTATTTTTTCCTCAATGGCTGTTCCCTTTATCGTGCAGGAAATCTGGCGCATCTGTTTGTCGTTTGTGTCTGCTTGTTTGTCACTGCACACCTAAACGACAAATGGGATTCGTATAAAATCTGCTAAGAACACGTATTTGTGCCTGATTTGTGCGAGTGTCAATCAAGGAACAAGTTTTTGCTGTCCTCATGAGACCCTAAAAAGACAAAAATATCGGTTATCATGGTCCAAAATATACTAAATTTTCCATGGAGATTTCTCAGTTAAGCACCTCACCTCCCGCCAGTAAGATCATATAGGCAGACTCAAGATCACACTTTCTTATATTCTAAATCCAGTGATGTATATTCTGTTTACCTGTGCAGCCTCTGATAGATTTTATTCACTTTGAGATAGCTTTTTCGAACTGGAGGTGTTAAATATACCGGTAGCCTTCATTAACTTCTCCTCTTTCAATGGGCTCTCCTAAAATTAAGTCATTTGATTGAGGTAACAGTAAATCGCCGGCAACACATCACTGCACTAAACCGGTAGTTACTGCCATTTTAAATAACATCACGGAGGCTAGCGCTTTATCACTCCGGCAAATCTCGTCCGCTGTTTCCACCTCCCTAGGGTAGAGGCAGTTTTAGCCCAAGGTTCATCTGAATATGAACCCAGTGGACTGCAGGCTGAAGCTACCCCCCCCCCCCTCTCCTGCAGTCAACCAACCTCCTTCTGATGGTTAGGGAGGGAGTTGAGGGAGGTTTTGTACATCCAGGCAGCTCCATGAAGGTGTCCCTCATCAGTACCTTCACCGTACCATTTAGTAGTATGAAAGATATGTATTCTCGTCAGGTTTGGGGCCTTCTCGAACCTCTTCCTTTTTCTATATATATTCACTGTTTCACCAAAATTCCTGCAGCGAGAGGATTCTTATCTTTAATTTTATATTTCTTGCGAAGTTCTTGAATTTATGAAGGCTCTGAACTAGTGAATCGGTTACTTAAAACTATATCCACCCCCTTTACCCCTTGCTCGTAAAATATCTAGATTTTGCAAGCATAAAATACAAATGACGCACTCGTACTGAAGTGGTTAATATTCCCTTGTATTATACTCTTTACCCGTCTAATATGAACATCGCCTGGATAAAGGTAACAGAAAATATTACTGTGATTTACGAAGAAGTATTGCAAACAGGTAAGGAAGGAGTGTTAGCGAGCCTCCAAGGTGACAAGAATACAGATCAGTGTATAGTGCAGGAGCCTGAGAAACCTCCAGCTTATGATTGTTTCTCGGGATGGTCAGACTTTCGGACAAAGTTTGTGTTCCTCTTGTCACTGTTCACCACGCAGTACTAGTAGGGGATTTAGACAGACTGGGAAAGAAGGTGATTTAGCAAAAAATTATTGTGATCATTGTGCAGTCAATATGTATCAAATATAAGTCTCGTTTGGTCGTCGAGGTGCGTTACGGCGCCCGTGTTGCCACCTAGCGACGCTGGGGGAAGGTCCGAACGTTTCTCCATTTCTGTTATTCTCCTCACTGTGATGATTACTTCTCTCGTGCAATGTTGCCATGATCCAACGAATTACTGCAGCTTAGGAAGAATCTGAGGTTAAAAAGGTTACAAACTATCACCACCAGCCGCCTCTTTGCGATGACAGCTTTTCTTTGTATTTCCTGCCAAATGTATAGAGATGTATGTCTGTATTAAGCCTAGAGAAGCCTACCGTAGTGAAGGTGTTGACTGCAAGAGGTATAGTTTTCATTACTGATGCCTGTTCGCCATATCACAACAGGCATATGGCAATAGTTTACGAAATCCAGGAAGCAACAGAAAACAGGTAATATTCCTCAGTAAATTATACCTGAACAGAGACGTTGTAAACTGATTTCGTTTTTTTTTTTTTTTTACAAGGAAATAGCTTGGCAGATACAAGAACTTTAATGATTTTTTTTTTAATGGAAAGTATTATATCGGTACAAGTGTGCTAAGTTCTTCGACCGAGATTTCCAACCAGTCTTCACCCCGCAATCCATATTCATTACCTACCAGGAAAGATGGGATCGTCATTATGGTAACTGTTCGGTGGCAGTGCTATTTGTCTTAATTTTAGAGATAGCGGCTGTCAAATGGAAGCTATAATGTTGTATTTTGGAGACAACAAGATTGGCTGCGAGAAGCTGTGACGATGGCTGTGATAGTGATAGTCGTGACTGTAGTGGTAAAGCAGCAGTAACCTTGGTTGGTATGGTTATGGGGATTGTGGTGATCATAGGAGCTGGCCTGACAGTGATGATTATTTTAGGGACAGACGTGATGGCAGTGGTACAACAGCTGTAATGTTGGTTGTTATGGTTATGTGAAGAGCGATGTTTGTTACAAGAGCTGGCGTTATAGCGAAGATTACGTCGACATGAGAGCTGTAGGAGGGAGAGGAGGCCTTGTGAGGATGACGTGAGGGGTGGCAGGTGAGGGAGGGCTATGTGGTAGGCCTCATTATGTTATTACTCTGTGTACACGTGTTGGTAAGCGTTATTTATGGCATTGATTACACGGCACGAGAGGACGGATGAAGGATTGGGCTACTTCCCTCGGCGTCACTAAGGCTCTATCACTGACGCCAAAACAAACAAGTTGGGAAAGCTAGAATAAAGGTGTACAGGAAACAGAACACACACACACACACACACACACACACACACACACACACACACACA
>JAGKTI010031833.1:0-12036 GCA_018397915.1 Birgus latro
ATGTATCAGTGTGTTAATGTGAGTTTTGTTGACACTTGAGCATACAGACATGATCATATTAACTTTTTCAGTCAGTGCTTGACCAAGCAGCCCCCGCCATCTTTAATGTTTTGGTCGGTCAGCAGTCGCCTCCTTCATCAATTACTTCTTGAAATACAGTTGGGAAGTCTCCTACCACGGCCATGTCAGCTAATGCTCTCTCACCCATACAATGGACATAAGTCCCTTCCTCTTGATAAACTGCTGGAACCAACCCTGACTTGCACGAAAGGGCTTGGCAGGGGTTACACTGAGCTGTTGACATGCCAGTGTGTGGAACACTTTAGCCTTCTCCCTCAATTCTGGCCCATCAACAGGAATGTTTTCCCTAGCCTGCCTCAACACAAATATAGCCAGGCAACTTTCAGTCCATATTAATGCCTCGTCCCGGCAGCGAACACCTCCATCAAATGCTCCATCCCCATAGGCCTTGACGCACTTCAAAATGTTAGCCTTGTTCTTGTACGTGGTGCGAATTGACCCGTTCAGGTCGTACTCCCTGGCCATGTGTGCAAACTTCTCTCCTTTCTCCACTTGATGAATAACGTCCAAACACTTCCGATAACTGAGAGAAGCCGCCTTCTTGGACCCAAGCTGGGTCGAATGTTGCTTTGGGGGGTTGGGGCCGTCCATAACAGAGCCCAGAGAGAGATAACCTTGACAAAGAAAAGGCCAGGTAGTGCTCAGAACCCACAGGGGAACACACGTAGTTGGCGGGACAGGAGGTAAAAACATGGCGGCTGTAGTGTGCACACTTGCCACCAGGGCTGGTGTGTGATTGGCTGGCAGCCGCGGAATACATCATGGCTGCCCAGTTATTATAAATCTCTTGGAAAATGAGCCACTTTGGAACCTAGGAACTTCATTTTCGAGTTTTTTCGGCAGGAGAGAGAGAGAGAGAGAAAAAAATGGTTGGGCAAAGTAGCACGGATTACAAATCCGTGGCTTATAGAGACACGAATTAGGTGACTTGACTGTAGATAAAGAGATAGCAGGTGTGATGTAACTGTGTACCTGGTGAAGAGAGAGAGAGAAAGAAAGGGAGACAGAGAGGACACAGCAAAAGTGTACTGGTGTGTAAAGGAAGGATATTCTCTCTCATCTGGAGAGGAATGGGAACTATAGAAGGAAGGACACCATGAAGGAAGCTCCCAAACACCTCTTCCTTAGTGATTTATTTTCTGTAGTTGCAGGATAATATCCCTTTGTAGGTTATTTATGCAGAGTATGGCAATCCTGTATTGGAGGGATTTGTATGACACAGAAGAGGACAGTAAGGTGTTGTAAGCCAAATAAATCACTTAGGAGGTGTTAGGGAGCTTCCATAGCCACAAGAAAATTGGCCAAGGATTCCTATGCTTCTGATGGGATAATAAAGGATTGGATGCATTATTATTATTTATTTTACTTTATTACTATTATTATTTATTTATTTATTTTATTTATTTTTTTTTTGTGATTAGAGACTTGATTTTGACCCAAGTTGTTATTATTTGTAGTTAATGTTTTTATTTATATGTTTATTTTTAGTGTCCAAACCAAGAGCCAGCCATCACACATACCAAGATTGCTTTGTACCTCAGTCAAGATACTCAGAAGACACAGAATCCTTTCAAGATGTCCTCCACCTCCTCCAAGACTCATCCCTCCCTCAAGACTTGCATCATTCTTCCTTGAGATGTCTAGTTCTGCAGTTCTGCCTTGGACTCACCAGGTTCTGAGGACATCAACACTGGTAAGCTGGTGTCTCGTATAGAGGATTCAAAACTGTTTTTATATACCTGTACTTTGCATGATTCTGTTGTTCATATCACATATAAAGGCTCCAACCTGCTTCTGTACATTGGCCTTGATCACCTCATAGCGGTTTTCCACACTTCTTGATCTCTGGCAGCCTCCCTAGATTGTCAGTATTGTTCATCATATCATTTATAAAGGCTCCAACCTATCTATCTATCAATTGCTAGATGCCATAATCCCATAAGGGGTGGCCATTTGACTTTGAGTTATTTGTTTTACGGGGAGGGGCACTAACACTCCATCAACCCACCTGTTGACACGTAGGGAGCACGTATGGTTTGGTTATATGGTTACCCTCCAACCTGCTTGCATACATTGGCCTTGATCATCTAATAGCAGCTCTCCACACTGCTTGATCCCTGGCAGCCTCCCTAGATTGTCAGTATTGTTAATTGTATTGTTTGTCAGATCATATCATTTATAAAGACCCTAACATGCTTGCATATATTGGCCATGGTCACTTGGCTTTCCATGCAGCTCAGTGTCAGTATTGTAGTAGTAGTAGTAGTGCCTTAGGCAGTCTGGCCGAACAGCCCCAAGTCCCTAAGGAAGGCCATGGCAGTGACCGGGCTTTCCCACAGAGCTCTCAAGGAGTGTATATTGTGTTGTTGGTGTAGGTGATTGTGTGCAATGCAGTCTTCCATGATGTGCTTAATAGTATGGGGTGCTGTGTTACATCCTGGACAGGCATCAGCGACGGAGTCATCCAGCCCCTTCTGATAACTCAAGAGGGCTGGATGATGCCCACATCTCAGCCTGCCCAGGTGGACCCTGTCCTCATGGGGGAGATAGGATTCAGAAGGATGGATATCAGGAGGCCGTGCATGCAGCTGTGTGTTGTCTTTGAGTGACTGAATGGAACAGCGAGTGATTTGAGTATGAATATGCTTCTGGAAGCTGGTCTGAGGCGGGCAGGGGGGAAGAGATGATAGTATTTGTGTATGATATCGTTTGCTGGGTGTTGTTTTGATGTTCCTTGGTGTGTGTGGATGTGCTGCCACGTAGTGTAGTGGATGTTGTGGGTTTGTGGAGGCTGCAGTGAGAGTTTGGGTGCCTCTCATGTCTAGATGATCCTTGACTTTGAGGACTTTGGTTTCTTGGTGTAGGTGGTCTGTAGGTGTAGTAGCTGTGCAGCCTGTGATTATTTTTAAGGCTTTGTTTTGTATGGTCTGAAGAGTGTTGTAGTGTGTTTTAGGCAGGGCTTGCATAATTCATCACTGAACGTATATATTGTTTGTATACTGTGGTGGTGGTTTCTTTGTTGTGTCCAAATGTTGTATGGGCAAGTGACGTCAAGGCATTGAGTCTAGATGTTAATTTATTTTTGATGTTTGTGATGTGTTGTTTAAATGACATTGATGTATTGTATGTTACACCAAGGATTTTGTGTGTGTGTGTGTGTGTGTGTGTGTGTGTGTGTGTGTGTGGTAGGGGAGTGTTGTTTATGGTGAGGTGTGGAAAGTGACTGTGTTCTGCTGTCCAGTTTGTGAGAAGGGTCACTGTAGATTTGGCTGGGGCTATTCTGAGTCTGTTTGTGGTGAATCATTCATGTAGTGTGTTGAGGTAAGATTGGAGGATTTGTGTGGCTGTGTTTGCATTTTGGTGTGTGCATGTAAGTGTCATGTCATCTGCATAGGAAGCTATATGTATTTGTTGTGTGTGGGGTGTGGGTATGTCATGCATGTACAGTATAGGTTGAAGAGTGTAGGAGGCAAGACAGATCCTTTGGGGACACCATTTGTGAAGTTTCTGATGTTCGAGGACTGACTAGCAAAAGTTACATGTGCATATCTCCCTGCTAAGTAGTTCGTCAGCCATCTTTTTGTGTTATTGTGCATGTTTATGTTGAATATTTTGTTTGTGAGGTTGTGGCAGGGGATGGAATCAAAAGCTTTACTAATGTCTAGTGTTACAAGGAGTGTTCTATGTGGTGGCCTAGCTGAATTCATTCCATCAAAAACTCTCTGTGTGAGGTCTGTAAGAAGAGTGTTTGTGGAGTGTAGTGGCCTAAAACCATGTTGTGATGGGGCTAGGGGGATGTGAGGTGTGACTAGTTGTAGTACCAGTCTTTCAGTGACTTTGGAGGGGGTGCAGAGGAGTGTGATGGGGCGGTGTGTGGAAGGTAATGTGGGGTCTTTGTTGGGTTTGGGGATAGTGATGATAATGCCATGCTGCCAGATGTTGGGTATTATGTTGTGTGAGTAGCTGTAGTTTGATATGTTGGTGAGTGCTTGTATGCCTTGTGGTCCAATGTGTTTAAGGTGTATGTTGGTTATGTTGTCTGGTCCACAGGCAGATGAGTGCTTGAGGTTGCTGATGATGTGCTTCGTCTGGTTGTAAGTGAAAGGTGCGAAGTCTGGGTCTTTGGGGAACTGTCTCTTACGTTGGATGATATATCGGTCGTCAGGATGAGGGTTTAGATGGCTGACATGTGAAAAGTGATTGATGAGAGTGTTTGCTTGTTGTTTGTTTGAAGGAATGGTGTCTGTTGTTGTGATGGCAGCGTGTGATTGTGTAGTGTTGCTGTTGGAGAGTGTGATGCTGTTTAGTGTTTTGTAGAGTTTGCTGGTGTTTGTTTTGTGATCAAGTGTTTGGAGATAATTATTCCAATTTAGTGTTTGCTGTTCTGATATTTTATTGTTTATCTGAGTTTTAAGTTCTTGTTTTTTTTGTATGGTGTCATGCGTATGTGGTGTTCGGGAGTGTCGTAGTGTGTCCTGTTGTCTGATGAGGCTTTGAATTTTTGGTGTGAAATTGGGGATGTGTCTTTTGTCTGCATTTTGTATAATTGTATTGAAAGTGTGCACAGCAGTGTTGATGTTTGTGATGGATGTGCTGTTTAATGTTTCAAAGTGTTGTTCTGTTTCAGTTGTGAAGGCCTCCCAGTTGGCTTTCTTATAATTAATGTAAGTGTGTCTGTGGCCAGCTGGGGTGATTCTGGTTTTGTGTCAGTATTGTTAACTGTATTGCTTATTGTATCATTTGTAAAAACTCCAACCTGTTTGCATACATTGGCCTTGGTCATCTAATGGCATCTCTCCACACTGCTTAATCTCTGGCAGCCTCCCTGTTCAGTCCCATATTCCTGAGATCACACCCATAACATTATTTGCCTTGTTAAATGTGCCTAGGATTCAGAAATGGTAAAAGGGAGGCAGGAAACCATAACTATCAGCACACTGGTCAGACCAGCCTTTTTGATGAGTGGTTGGTTATAGTATTGATGTACAGTAATCCCTCCATTATTCGGACGTCCAATACTCGGATATACTCACTATTCGGATATTGTGGGCTGCCCAACCCCCAAAATGCCAAAAAATACGAAAAAAATCGAAAAAATGTCGATTTTTTTGGACCGCATCAGTTTGAACTTCCAGCGCGCGCCGATCGGCTGTGTTTACGCGCATGGCGCCTGTCTGTCAGTCGCCATTACCCACTCAGTGAACACCTCCGACAGTGGCGGCCAAAGTGATTGCTTTTGTGGTGATACCCTACCTCCTACAGTGCTTGATACTGCTCTTCATCTTCTTCATCATGTGTGTGATGATGGCCCCGCCACCTGAGAAGAGGAAGAAAGTGGTTCTGACTCTGGAGAAGAAAAGGGAAGGGTATTGGAAAAGATGGATGCCGGGTGGCCGACATCACGGATTCATCGTGAATTCAATCTCCCTCGCTCCACCTTGTTTGATATTAAGAAGTCCCGAGACAGACTACAGCAGTACATGGCTGATTTCGCTTCGAAGACCAAACGAAATGTGGAGAGGAAGGTGATGTTTATACCTGAGTATGCAGACATCGACCGATCCACGCTGATTTGGTAACGACAACAAAGTGCTGCTGGTGTGTTGGTATGTGGAACGGAGCTGAAAGCTGCTGCTGAGAAGTTCAGGCTCCAGGACTCGTCACTAGACCACACGGGAATTTACTGTTATGTACAGTTGCCCAAGGTTCCGACTGGGCCACCTAGCCGCGAGAGGTGGGTATCGGTGCTGGCAACAATGTAGCAGTCTGTACACATGCTTGACGAAAGTTCAGATCTTCAACTCTCTTCCTCCGCAGTGAACCTCAGTTAGCATCTGAGTTTATCCAATAGATGGCGGGGTAATAACCTGATATCATTGTCATTATACGTTACATTATTCATATTTACACAACTCCAACAAGTTTCTCTCTCCCTCCACCCATATGGTTATCAGCATAACCATATAGACTAACTGTTTACTCAAGACTAATAGATATCGGTAACAATAGTTTGATAAAATATTGTCTCACAATGAAGTTACTCATAACGAAATGAATACTCATAACTGTTTCTGGATATAGACAACACAACATCGTGTAAAGGGGAAATAAGGCATTTCTGTTATCTTGGCTATGCAAATTATTTACAAGCACATGTGAGAATGTGTTACCGCACTACTTGGATGATAAATGATAAACAATTTTCGGCTGCGACTTATTTTGTTAAAACCAGAAGTAATGAGCAATATTAATGATATAGCATCATATTTTCAGTAAACCGGATTCGGGAAATGATTTCTACTATGCCATGTATCACATTACATAGGTTTTTTTGTCTGATGCAAATCTGTTTCCCATGTAATGATGCTAACAAAATATATTACAAATGGTCGTTAAATGAGATTTCATTTCTTCCTCTGAAATAATGAACATGAAATCGAATGGAGATTTAACTAAAAACATTCTACGTTATACAAAGTTGATGCGAAAGGTAGTAGTAGTATTCATATAAATATCAAACCAAACAAATAGTTTACTTTCTCTTATTTTTAGGACCTGAAAACAAGACCGTTCTCGGCCTTATATATCAATTTCTATTTACTCTATTTTCATATATAGCCATAAACTATGATTAATATGATAGACAGTGACATAGTTAAATGTTTTTGGTATACAGGTGTGGACCTTCTTAAGGCCTGGTCACACGACGGTTCTATTCACAAAATATTCAGTCGACAACTTTTAGCCAATAGAAAACTTGATATGGTGCGTGACTGCTCTCTTTGACATTCCGGCTGTCCTGGGCCGTCTCTATTAAACCCAACGAAATACCATACTTGATCCGTGCCATGATTAGATAAGGCAAGTCATTTATTGTTAAAGGATTACATATGGTAAGTAATGAATCTTTACAGGATTAGATAAGAAAATTCATACATCATTATAGGATTAGTCATCGGACGGATATAAATTAAAACTACTTAGCATTGATGGGAAATGAAGATACTGAAGGTCGCAAATGGTTCGTTGAAGCAGAGATCAGCCTCTGTTCGATACTACTTTCCAGCTGATAATCTCGGTGAGTCTCGTATCGTAGATTTGGCACCTGCGCAAAAATGCTGATTGTTCTAAGTGTTCTAAGTTTCGCAATTGCAGGTCTGCATTTGTGAGACTTAAAATACATGTTGCTCATATCAATCAAGTATAACGCTGAAGCCGTATTTTATTTTGTTTACCATAGTGGTAACCACTAAGATCACAGTGGGTGAGATTAAGCAAGTTCAGCCAGCCTACATTGCGTATCTGCCACATCAACCAAATGATACCACCAGCTTTGAAACTATCAACTATGAACAGCCAGACATGTGTCTACCGAGGTGATGTAGCCACCCTTGAGATTCCCGTTGCCAGTTACTGTACAGACAATACAATGAACAAGCAGCAGACTGCATTAGCTAAGCGAGCACAGATCGTCACCCTGCACGAGACAGGTGTCTCAATCCGGGCGATTGCACAGAGGCTTGGAGTGTCCCGCACCACAGTACAGAAATGGATACATAGAAATGAAGAAACTGGAAATCTGAATGATCTTGGTAATATATCTATGCTTATCTCTCTATATATATTTATCTCTCTTTATATATTTATCTCTATATATATATTTATCTCTCTATATATTTATCTCTATATATTTATCTCTCTATATATATTTATCTCTCTCTCTCTATATATATTTATCTCTACATTTATATATCTCTCTCTCTCTCTCTCTCTCTCTCTCTAATTAGTTCTATGTGTAATTAATTTACAACAGCGACAGCAAAGAATATTCTGACATATGTTAAAGCATACAGGTAATATTCTATAAAATCTGTTACAAAGCTCCATATATTTGTAAGGTATGAGCTCACACATAGTGTGCAATTAATTTCAGATCGGCCTCATATAGTGTGTGTCGCACACATTGGCTGAAAGGAAAGACATTGATGTTAAATTCTTTGGTAGATGTTATGTTTGGCCTATACTTTCAGAAAGAAGACCACGGCCACGATTAACTTCCTATGAAGATGACGAAAACACCCGACGAGCAGTGCAGGAGGACCCATTCATTAACGCTGTAAATATTCGGGAGCGCCTGCAACTAAATGTGACGGCGGAGACAGTGCGAAAACGGTTGAAGGAGGCAGGTCTTAATCATAGAACTCCCGCCATAAAGGAACTTCTGAGTGACCAGCACAGAGCAGGAAGATTAGCATTTGCCCGCCAGTATGTTGATAAAGATTTGGATTACTGGTCATGAGTCGTATTCTGTGACAAGAAAACATTCAACATCACCAACCACGGTATCATTCACAACTGGAGACCTAATACCACAAGGTGAGCTATAGGAATCCTACGAGAATCGTAGACGTTCATTTGGCCCTGACAAGAATTCGCTTTGAATTGCATGATTTAAGAAAACATGAACGTAATATAAACTGACAGGAGTGAGATATGTCCATTATTACATTGTTTTACACTAATATTTGAATATGTTTATATACTATGTTACAAGATACCTATCTGCAGAGACACCTATTACTAACATTTAAAAAGACTACCAACTCCAAAATGTGATATTGAGTCACGGCTTCAGTGTGCTTGATTGAGGTCATGCTCTGGGGGGGAAGATGTGTGTAGGGTAATTATGGCTAGGAATGAGGCACACGATGCAATTAGGGGAGGCGGTAGCTCGATCGGTAGAGAGTTGGCTTGCGGTCCGGTGGGACCCAGGTTCGAATCCTCGCTGGTGCAGGGAACAGTTTAAGGATTTGAATTTCATTAAATCAGGCTTTACTGATCTACCAGAAGACCCGCCGACATGTCGTAAAAATGACCCCGCTAATACCAATACACCAGTCCTGTATGAGACAGCCCTAGCATGTATTCAATATGGACGGTGGGTGTTAAGCGCCGAAGTGGTGACATGTAGATTGTAGGAGGACGACTGGGCCTTGATAGCAGGCTGTGAAGCCTATGCCCAGAGTCGGACACACAAAAAAAAAAAAAAAAAAAAAAACACAGAATACACATGAGTTACAGCAGTGTATCACTACTAAGTGCTAACCTGCCGCTAATATTGTGACATGTTAAAATATGACTATGCATTTATATTATATTCTTTATTCAGGAGATACGACCGTCAAAATATATACGAGGAGGCAAGGAGTGGACACGTCACCGTGCACGTGTGGGGTTGGATTTGCATCCACAGCATGGGAGACATAGTGAGGATCATCGGTAGACTCACTGCTGCCAAATATCAAGATATTTTGGAGAATTTCTTCCTTCCATCACTTCGGCGGCGCAACTATCCATTCCCTCCTGGACCTATAATATTTGTTCAAGACCGCTCTCCCATGCATACAGCCCGCATTGTTCAGGAGTGGTTTAGAGGTAGACAAGATCTGGAATTGTTAAACTGGCCGGCTAAGGGCGCAGATATGAACCCCCGTAGAAAATATCTGGGCCAATATGGTTAACATTTGGGAGCCAGAGATGGAGAGGACCCAAGATGCAATAATGGCTCACACACTTGCCCAGTGGGAAATGCTGCAGAACAGGTCACTTCTCGTCCGGAATCATGTTGCCTCCATGCCTGACAGGCTGCGGGCAGTGATAGAAAAGAAAGGCGGCTGGACGCGGTACTAGGGTTGTTAATGTGATGGTGTAAATATGTGGGTCGTTGGTTTTTATTCTTACTGTAAATATGCCAGTGTTGAAACATATTTCTTTATACATGTGCTCTTGTTTACTTATTAATCTATATTTTATAGATTAAGAAAGCCCTAAGAGCGGCCATCTGTAGTACCCAAATACGTTAATAATGTAAATTATATGCATCTTGATGACAATCTTTTCATTAAGAATACAAGAACTTAGCAACTTACCACTGAAAAATTTATAAATATATATAATGCTTAATTATATATACAATTATATATTACCGTACTAATTTCCACCAATATTCTTTTCTTTATCCTTGTCTTGCCTAGTTGCCTTTAACGATACGAAGATCAACAGTGCAAAACTTATTTAGCTTAATGGATGACCATTCACTCTGCTTGCTCTCAAAATCATGCCACTTGGCAGGCCTTCCTGCTCATTTTCTCGCAACGATTTCCTTAATGAATCCCGTATGTCTTCTATCACACCTGGCCTGATACTACTCCTTTTTCTAACATTGATGTGGTGACACTGAAGATAAAAACAATTATGTCTGATATTATAATTACCCCCTGGGGGAGGGGGGGAAGTCAGAATACCACCCAAGTATCCCTTGCATGTCGTAAGAGGTGAGTAAATAGGGAGCTTTTTCTCCTCCCTGTCTCTTTATTCTTTGTTATTTTTCAGTCTCGCCCCTTGCCATATTTCCTTCTGATTTCCTTTCTTTTTGTTCTGCTGCAATATTGTGATACGTGGGTGGCGGCCAACAAGCACTCCCTAGTATACACTTTTGCAACATCATTTATGTATGGCTTTCACTCTATCAAGCTCTCCCATTAAGCAGCTCTCCCACTGGCTCGATCAGCTGCAGGAAACCGGTCTCATGGAAATGTTGCGTGCCACAGGTTGCAGTGACCAGGATCAAATGAGTATACAATAATATATAGGATGTCCTAGGTCGTATGTGCCACACTTACCGAACGACTTACTTACGTTAATCTAAGAATACAATATTCTATGGTGAAATATCCAAACCTATTTATTAAGCCAATCATTAAATTAACAGTATATATGGGCACTCCCCTTATATGTAGCGTAATTGAGTTGTTCCTGAAGAATTATGATTTATATCATATTATACTGTATATTATTATATTATATATCATTGGACCTTGGTCAGCGAGACTGTGGCACACAACAACTATCTGTGCGACAGTTTTCATGCATCTGGCGGAGCCTGACCCAGAACTAAGTTAGCAAATCCAGTGTAGAAACCTCCAGCTATACTGATGAACTCATGTTTCATTGCCGTTATCACTTTATTTAATGACTTTTACCCATATTTCCAAGGTTGTCACGCCCCACCCAACTCCGTACTACCCCGCCATCTATGGGATGAACTCAAAACGCAAATTGAAGTTCACTGGGGAGGAAGAGAGTTGAAGATCTGAACTTTCGTCAAGCATGTGTACAGACTCCTACAGTGTTGCCAGCACCGATACCCACCTCTCGCGGCTAGGTGGCCCAGTCAGAACCTTGGGCAACTGTACAGTGCAGTGAAGTGATGTGATCCCAGTTATGCAAAAAAAACGTTGTGGAAAGTGTTAGTGAAAAGTGCTGGTGATTATAAATTGCTAAGGTTGTGTGGTGCAATTTCTTCGTGTCAAAGTCTCAGATGATAGAGCGAGTTATAGACGGCGGCTTCTTTTTCGTAAGTACCCTAACTTCATCAAAATTCCTTGTTTTGTTCTTTCCATATCATTAATCTCATGCATAAACTGTGCGCAAGATGATTTCCATAATGATTGTCGTGACTAACCTGTTTTCATCATGCTGTAAATGTGTTAAAAAATTACCCTAAATGTTAATCATAATTTCCTGCTTTCAATTTAATTTTTTAATGCATGGTTTTTAAGTGCACTAGCTAGGAAAAAGGTGGAAGCCAGTGAATTTCATATTCGGTCATAACCTAACCTATCCTAACCTACCCTATCCTAACCTAACCTATGCTTACCATAAAGATTTTCATGCCTAACCTGTTTTCATCATGCTGTAAATGTGTAAAAAAATTACCAAAAATGTTAATCATAATTTCCTGCTTGCAATTTAATTTTTTCATGCATGGTTCTTAAGTGCACCAGCTAGGAAAAAGGTGGAAGCCAGTGAATTTCATATTCGGTCATAACCTAACCTAACCTAACCCATCCTAACCTAACCTATGCTTACCATAAAGATTTTCATGCCTAACCT
>JAGKTI010031834.1:0-12036 GCA_018397915.1 Birgus latro
TCTCTCTCTCTCTCTCTCTCTCTCTCCACCAGAGCCCACTAGCTGTCACACGGTTCAACAATATCATCAAAAACTGTGACTCACAAGCCTTCATTTAAACTAAGGTAAAAGACGACTGGCTTTATTAAATCTTTATATAAAAGCCTATTTAGTTTTTTTTCCTAACTTAGTCCTTTTATATAGTATCATGACAGCCTTCACCGGTAATCAGACTACCTACTTCCTACACACACAGTAAGTTTTCCTGTTGGTTTCCCTTACACCTCGCCTAGTTCCAGAGCTGGGTTAACAACACACACACACACACACACACACACACACACACACACACACACAAATACTCAGTCCAAGAGTTTACTGTACTGCCGATGCCTACAGCAAAAATCCTGAACTAAATATGATACACATTAGCCCATAACGATAGTAAGAGACTCAGACCCAATGAACGACAGAGAGAGAGAGAGAGAGAGAGAGAGAGAGAGAGAGAGAGAGAGAGAGAGAGAGAGAGAGAGATGGACTTCTTACGTAGCCTAACTTCAACTCTCAGGGTCGTATACTTCTCGCTGGACAAGGCAGCTCCCTGACACTTCCTGTTCTCCTACTTATATCTTGCACTGAAATATAACAAAAAAGATATATACAGTGGATCATGGAAGACGATAATAGCCTGTAATGTGTAAAATGAATCGCTAGGAAAAAGGTGTTATGAAATTTCTTAAGTCAGAAATAATACACCTGAATGTGTCCAATTTTATGTCAACTAAAATACGGGTGAATATACCCTCTCCTGCAATATAGATGATGCCTGCAAGTGGAGGAGACAAATGTTCCATGGGTGCCGTGTATAATGAAAAATAAATCGCTAAGGAAAAGGTGCTACGACATCATTGCCCAAAAGAATACTGCTTAATGTGTCTTCTCCTGAGTTACCGTCGGCGCCTACAAGGGAAGAGATAAATGTGGTGCGTGGGTGTGGTGTTACTTACCTGCTGCCGATGCTACGCCAGGAATGTGACGTGTTGGCCGCCTCGTCCCATCTACACTCCCAGCTTGATTATTTCACCACTTCTATTTCCGTAAGGACACGCAGCACCCATCACCTCTATCACGGGGCAAAACTATAGCAATTCTTTATGATTTTCTACACACGTGGTAACCTGAGACACATTTTGAACGACTTTGGCAATAAAACCCTTCACACTGGGCAAGCACAGCACACTAGCACTAAGAACCAGCAGGCAGGTCCCACAGCCTTCACACACACTATACCACTGACGAAACCACACAAAACAACTGCTTTAGATATGTCCCACAAAACCAAGATCATCACTCCCTACTCCCACAGGTAATAAGACATCTCCTGGCCTCCACTGGCAGTTTCTTGAGGCGAACACAGCACAACAAATGATCTCCGGGGCAGGAGAAGTTGTGTCGCACTAGAGGAGAGCGATTGTACTGTACACTGAAGCTGGGGTCCCACACAAACTGGCAGGCCTCGCTGCACAACTGTTTTTAGATTGGATACCAACCCAGAAGCACCGGAGTTGTGGCCACCCGGGCTTTCCTCGCTGTGGCAGCCAACAGGGCAACTCCAGTACCATACGCTCCCCCACAAATACACCCTGCTATTTCAGTGTCATAACAGCACGCAGGTCCTAGAAACACACTCCCCACCAACACAAATTGCCATTAAATCATATCAGAAATCAGTATTGTACGATCCACACTAATAAAATTCTTTACTACGTCATAACAGAACGCAGTTCCCAACACCTTGCTACCACCGACACTTACTGTTGCTACAACAACATAGATCAGCCAAGTACCTTTACTTATGCTCCCCACAAACACAAGCATAGCAAAACACAGTACCTTACGCTTCCCGTCAACACATCCTGCTACTTCAGCGTCAGAATAATACGCAGTTCCCAATAACACGTTTCCCGCCAACACAGGTAGCAACATCACAGAACGTAATTCCCGGTGACACGTCCTCATCAACAGTACTACAGTAAAACATCAAAACAGAAAGCAATTCCTTATTGCACGTTGATATTCCCGTGAATGCCACCTTAAAGTCCTTATTTAGACTCACTAAATTACCATCACTGACTAAATGACTTAGGTACTGAAACTGTAACTTTCACAATAAGCACATTTTTAGTATTTAGGCAGAGTTCTTCCAACTGATCAATTTACGGCACTGTGAAATTAAGGCATACCGTAAAACAATTTTGTACGTGATTCTCCTTCTTACCCCACTATGCTTCGTCGTTGCCACTGGACCAAGCTATCACAAATTCTATCCTAACAGCATACCTCATACTGCCATGAAACAAAGGAAAGCGAATGGCAACAGACCTAATAATCCTTTCGAGACTCTGTTCAAGAGAAGACCGACCGTGTGATATCTAATTATGAGCTTAAGACAAGGAGGCAAAACAAGAAGTTTGCCTCATATTTTTCTTTTTCGCCTACTGTATGTTCATCAAATTTGTTTTTTATTCATAAAAAAAAGAAAAAGCAAAGAGCTGGAAACCAGCAAAAAATTTTCTTTTCCAGGGAAAAATTAATAAAAGAGAGCCAAACTCAAGATTCTTTTTTATCAAAATACCCGGACACACAGTCTTTAAAAGAGCGAAAGTGTAGCAGAGGGATATATACATTGAAAAAGATGATTCCAGAATTTAGCAGTTGCATACATAGAACGTTGTGAGCATAGGTTTGAAAAAGAAAGAAAAAATACGGAACGGAGTCAGTCTCTGTGAAGTTTTTTTTTTTTTTAATTAACCAAAGAGCACATTACAGTATTCGAGCTAGAGGGGTTAGGTACAGCCTACCTTGCCCTTTACCACTGCAGTGCTCTCGTAAACGTAAAGAAATAATCTGTTAATAGCAAGATTAAGATAGTAATAACCTACCCTTTGGCTTTCCTTTAACAACCAAGCTCCTCAGCCTTCCTCATGACCCCGCCAGGAAAGTAGCCATAAAGGGTTGTATTGTAAGATGCTTTCAAGAATTCGTAACACATCGACCATAGCGATTAATTCTGCATATTACACCTCAATATCTTTTTGTATGTTACTGAAGCAGAATAGGCAGATACTAAAATTGTATTAATAACAAGAAGAAGAGGAGGAGGAGGAGAAGAAGGATAAGGAAGAGGAGTAAGTGGAAGAAGAAGAGGAAGAGGAGGAGAAAAAGAAGGAAGAAGAAAAGAACGCAAAGGTGTAATAAACAAGAAAAAAGCTCTAAGAAACAGGTGTTACGAATCAAATACTGACCAAAATCCCATCACAAAAATCCCAGCACTGTTTGTACCTGTCAGCAACTATTTACCCTCTCATCACCCTCCAGCAACCCACTGTTACTACTCAAACTCAAACCACCCTTATGCCTCAGTAAAAGTGATTAAAGGTGACAGGTATGAGGGAGAGAACGGAACCCCCAACCCCCTCCCAGCCAAGCATCACGACAGCTCAACCTTGAATCGGAGATGGGGAAGCTTGAATTATTCCCCAAGACTCCCTCTCATACCCGAACCAGCAAGAAACGTAGGGGTAAAAGATGAAGTGCCTCCTGCCCCATTCACTCCCGATAGACCAGGCATCTTGCACATTTATCTGAGCCACATTAGGAACCGATATTTTAGACATTCATAAAACCCGCATAAATCTTCTGTAAATTCGTTGTTAACATGGCTAAAAATTGCCGTCACAAGCAGGAAGGAGTGATGATAAATATCCTACACTGATCTGACGACGATCCCTAAACCCTTTCAGCCAAGTTCAGACAGGAGAGCCAATTATCCAAGGAGACACATTCCTACATCAACTAAAGCCCATTGAATTTCATGTTCAAGAATTTCATGCTCACAGAACTTCACAACTTAGTATTCATGTTGTAAGAGTGGCCCAGTTCCGTCCGGGGGGGAAAAAAAAAAAAAGGCTATTGTTTGGGTACTGGCATGATTTCTCGACACCCACCATCTTCGTCTTGCACGTTAACCATACTACTTGCCACTCAGGATCACAGGAAAAAGGGGCATACAGGGAAGAGGATGGGAAGGAAGTAAAGAAGAAAGGAAAAACAAGAGGGAAGGAAGCAGCAGGAGAGAGACGAAGGTCAGAAGTGTGGAGGAAGTGAAATGGGAAGACGGTGCCAGTAAGGGTCTGGGAATAGGTATTGACTCCATGACCTAGCTTTAAGCATTCCCCTTAACCCTTCAGGCATTGTTTACTGCCTCGTTAGCGGCCTCACACCCAAGGAAACGTATTTTTATTTTCTCTCACTCGTTTATTTTTATGACCATTATCTCCCTCCTCCTTGTCCGTCTGTCTGTTTGGATGGATGGATGGTTTATTTCTATGCCTATTCCGCTCCATTCTTTCCATGCTCCCATCTCTCTCTCTCTCCCTTTCAGTACGATTTATTTATCTCTTTTCTCCCGTCTCTCCCTCTCTCTCTCTCTCTCTCTCTCTCTCCAATTACCACCTGTCTGGCGAGTTTTTCCACCGCTTCTTCTCGCACTGACATACAGACGAAATAAGAAAATGAGAAATGGCTTGGTAGAAGAGGAGTTATATCTGATGTAGAGCTGCAGACATAAATATCCTTAGTCTCATGCACGCTGTTGTTGTTGCTGTTGTGGTGGTTGTGGTGGTGGTGGAGGTGGTGGTTCCAGGATCATCTGAAAAATAAACCCGATGGACTGTAGGCTGAGACTGTCCTCCCAAATAATTCCTCATTCTCATCTCGGGGGACAGGGTGGGAGCTGAGGGTGATTTGTAGAACTGGCCAGTGGAGTTTCCCAGTTATTTCAGTACCACCACGTGAAGGCGCCCCTCTTCAGTACCCCTATATACGTTAGGGCGATGAGAAACACAGTGAAGAATTACTTTAGAAACACAATGATTGACAGATAGATAGACAGAGAAGCAGATAGATAAAAGACATCCTGATAGATAGATCCACCCCTATACGAATAAGGAACAGAGGACTTCAGGAGACAGGTGTGTTGTATGTTTGCCAGTTAGTGAATATAAATATCACCTGAAGTCATGCGTGTAATGAAAGAGAGAGAGAGAGAGAGAGAGAGAGAGAGAGAGAGAGATTTACGGATAGATATGTAAGTAGTTAGATACTGTATTCATAGATAAAACGGCAATAAACAGATGACCAGACATAGACAGACACAGATAGACAGACAGGTAGACAGGTAGATGTTGTGTGTGTATGTGTGTGTTGGGGGGGTGCTTGAAAGATGGCTTTGTGAGCATATTATGAAAAGGTTTTTCCAATGTATGGGAGTTGTGTTCGTGTATGAGTTTATTACACTGTACGTGCATTTGTGTGTGTGTGTGTGTGTGTGAGCGCGCGCCAACCGAGCACGTAACTTTCCCCTTTACTATGATATCCCAAAACTGTGAATTTGTCCTCAGTGCCTAGTCTGTTATTTAACCCCATTCCTTCTCTCTACCTCCTCCCTTTGATCTGGGACTGAAAGACACTGCAACTGTTTACACCACAAACTGCCTGCCTGCCAAGTCACGTCACAGAACGCACCCTCACTCACTCCCAACTTCTTCAGTCGCACCCCTTTCATGGGAGATTTCCAAAGAACCTAGCGCAGTCAGTATTTGCTTTACAGGGTCTTGTTTTTCGACGGATTTCACTTTCTCACCATTTTGCTTTTGTACTGTGTGGGTTGATTTGATGTTGCTGCTAATACTGGGTTGGGCGGGGATGTGTGCACAGATAATAAGGCATCCCAGCTAGGCCGAAGGGAGAAGGTTCTGTCGTCAGGGGCATACTAGTGTTAAGGTCAAGGAGTTATATTCTCGTCAGCATAGGAGGCTTACTTGACACGAGGGGAGGTCTACCACTGTACGAAAATTCTATTTCCTTGCACCCCTCCCATAAAGTCTGAATTTCATTCAAGAAAGCGAGGGGAGGTCTACCACTGTACGAAAATTCTATTTCCTTGCACCCCTCCCATAAAGTCTGAAGTTCATTCAAGAAAGTACTGAAACTCAGTGAGTGAGTGAGCAACACAGTTCGGGACTAACATTATACAGTATCTCGCCGCTCCTATAGATGCAGGAAAAACCTTCTGTCATCTCTTGGATTCAAACTGTGGCGCGTTAGCGCATGGCTTTCTCCGAGCAATCGGAAAACTCCTTTTCCCGTATTATAATGGATAAGAAAAAAATAAAAATGTCCGCTATGCTTCAACATCTTGCTTTTAGTTACGTTAAATAAGAAAGCGACCATTGGCGACTGATTTTAAAAGCAGCGCAAATAAACAGGGAAAAAGATGACAGACAGTACTTGGATGAAGACTAGCCACTTCTGCTTGTAAACAACTCAGCCGCACGACAATATTTGCTTCTGTCCATTTAAACCCAGAAAAATGTCAAGAATCCTTTCATAATCTGGCAGCTACTATTTATACTTGTATATTTAGTAAGTATAAGTCACTCGCTGAGACAGCTATAGCCCAAAAGGGTACATGTAAAGTCTTTAATGAGGATAAAGTTTGACAGGACTTACCTTGACAGGTAAGTTACGAAACTTAAAGAGGCTGAGAAGGGAAGCATTCTCTGACAAAGGGTGGTCCTCAGGACTGTTGTTGAAGCCAAGCATGGTCTCTGGAAGTAAGTAACCCACGAGGAAATTGGTGGTTAGACATTGTGTGAAAAAGATGTGCATGGAGGTAACCCCATTGTAGGAACAGTCGATCCTTCGATTGCGTAATGCAAGTATCATATAGAACCAAGAAGAAAGTAAGAGGAAGATACGATGGTACACTCGGGTGAGAGTATCTGTGAGAAGTAAAGATCAGGGCAGAGATGGAGGATCGAGGATTTAAGAACAAAGGAAAGTGGTAGGAAGCTGGTCAAGATAGGAATTTCCTGGTAGGGGTATGGAAGTATGGAGGTGGCTGAGGGGAGAAGAAATAGGGCATATGCAAAAACTAAGAGTGTACCAATACTAATGCCACACCTGGGGGAACTGGGCTATGCTCAGTAAAGAAAAGAAAAGGTATTATTTTTTGCACAAAGGCTGAATCCATTTATAGTAATCTTTAAGAGACAGCACCACCCTCTTTTGCAGTTTTCCTCTGTTTTTTCTTTACCTTACCTCGTCATTGGATACTTCGAGTATTTTATGAGGGCATTTTCAAGCTTTTGTTTTTTAAAAATGGAAAAAAGTGTTTAAAAAGTGGTCTTTGTTTACAGTCCCTAACAGCACAGAAGACTGGTGGTCGCCATCTCGTGGTGCGTGAAGACAGGCGGATGCCATCTTAAAATGCCATTTTTTTTTACTACATTACCCTTATCAGTACCAGTTTGTCTAAACCTAACCTGAATTTTCATAGCTTGACCTTATTTACACAGATCTAACCTAATCTGTTATATGCTACCCTAACCAAACTTATTGTAACCTAACCTAACCTATTTGTAATCTTACTTTCCTTGTTTATTGATGGATCCTCTTCACGCTCATAAATGCACTTCTGTACACCTTTCCAAATAAGTTAATCAATTAGAAGGTAAGTAAATATTTTTGTTAATTTTTAAGAGGTGGTCCTGTATCTCCCCAATGATTACAGAAGGTTGCAGAAGTAAGAATGTGCTCTTTCATTATGCAGGTTTCAGAATGAAACAGCAAATGATTGGTTGGTTTCTCCCTCAAAATCCTTTGCTTTTTCACTCAACATTTCCTCCTTGGAGGCATGCTAAAGAAGAGCCTATGAGGCATCTCACAACACCATCCGGCTATGTAAATGGTGATTGGGGGTAATCTTCCCAAAAAGAGAACTGAGGAAAGGGTACATTACTTATTGTCATCTGTTAAACTGCCTCACAAGGTGTACTTGTCTTATTCCATGGTATCTAGAAAGTGGTAAACCATTCGTTGTCCTTTCTGGAAATTAGCTTTGTATAGTACAATAGTACACCTTATAATATGGCTGTTATATCTGCTGTATGGTTTTGTATTAGTTAATATTACTTTATAAGTTTATGTTGGAGTATGGGCAACAGTATGCTGATGCAGTGTTAATAATTCCTTTGTCTCTTAGGATAAGATGTCTGGCCTGAGTATCCCCATTCATCCAAGCACTCAGAACCCAACCTTAGCATGGGAGCAGATAAGACCATCCCAGCGTATAGTGAAGCTCAACGTCAAGACTCCCACCACACCACCTCAGGAAACAATGGTATATTGCAATACTTAGCATAGCATTGTTCCCCTACTAATGGTGCATTTATTTGGAGTAAAGATGTGGTAAGGCTTCAACAGTTATAGCCAGTTTTATCTTTGGAATAGACTTTTTTTTTTTCCTCCCAAGTGCTTGCCATACCATGTATTGAAACAGACTCTTTGCTGTCAGCCTAGCATAAGGTTCTTGATATTTGCAGGTACGGTTTGTGTGTATGAGTGACACACACTGCCTCACATCTCACCTCCAGTTTGAAATACCTGATGGTGATGTTTTTATTCATGCCGGTGACTTTACAAGATGTGGCAGTGCAGCCGAAGTAGAAGAGTTCAACAGCTGGATAGGTGGGTGACAGTACAGGCATTCCTCACTGTAAATCAAGGAAGTGTTTGAAAGTATAATTTTTTCCAAACAGTTGAATAAATTGAGGGTAACAGGCAAGTTGGACTCATTGGTAACATTTGAGCTTTAATAGGTAACTTTTCTATAATTTTTGGTGGACTTAATAGCAGATTAGGCCATGAAATAAAGTGACATATAATAGAAGCTCACAACACCATGAAATAGTGTTGGGGTTGAGTAGATCAGTTTCAATAATTGCAGGATTGGTAATCAGTATTGGTCTGAAAGGTTGGTATTGACTGATTATGTGATGGATGTTAACTGCTGGAGATGTGCATGTGTGTCAGTAGCTGGGGAGCTTGGCACTGTACTGTAGTAAGTGATTGATACAGCTGATTTTTTCCCCAGCAGCTACATGATATCATTGGGAAAAAGAAATCTCATGCTCTATGAGACTCAGCTTGGACTTTGACTCTACTTATTTGTCCCTGAATTTCCATCATGAAAAATGTGATTCTGTGTCTGGCTGCCAAACTGTAGCCACATTGCATTCTGGTGGTAGTACTTCCCAGGTTTGATTAGCCAGCCATCAGATACCTATCATCATCATCATAATCCAGACCATAAAATCCTGGCTTCACCTCACAGGCACACCTTCCATGCATATGAATTTTATCATGGTACTTGAAGCTCACTCGTCTGATTTCAGAAGTGGGCTCCCAAGGGAGGTGTTGCATGTTGATAGGACTGGTAGCAGTACTGTATTGTCAAAGCAGGAGGATGGCCATGTGCAGTTTCTCTCAAGGTTGTGGGAAGTAACCCCGTCTTCTGCAGTGTTTATGATAATTGGATGCATAAGAGATGTAGAGTGTGCGGGAGAGCATGCAGAGGCAGATTGGTGGAAAAGGATTGGCTTTGCTGGAGTCTTTTGAGTGTGTGGAGGAGTTTTGTTAGATGCTGGGGGTTGGGCTGGAGCTAGCTCAGTGGCTAGTAAGGAGTGGTTGGAAGAAGTTCAGGGAGCTGTACTCGCTCCTGACATTGAGAGGACTCTCCCTCATGTGCAGCATATATTAGGATTGTAATGCTGAACAGTATTGAGTCTCAGGCAGTAAAGGATGGGGATAATTATAGGTTCATGTACAGAGATGATAACGTCTAGATGGATATTTAGTGCCTCCTTGAATGACAGACCTTGGGGGATGCGTCATGAATGAATGTTGCTACTGTATTAGTGTTGTGATAAGAAGAGGTAGATTGAGATTTGTTTGGGCATGTGGAGAGGATAGAGGGTAGGGCTGCGTGAGACAGTGTCATGGAGTGTTACTTGAGGAATAAAGGATTGAACAGAGAGGCTGCTAGAGGCTGAGCAGTGTGGAGAGCTGCCATTTGGTGATGAAGGTTGATGCATGCCATCATGTTGGAATCTTTATAAATTAATTGAAACAAAGTGAACTACAGTAAACCCTTGCTATAATGAACCCTAATTGAGCAGAGTTTCAAACGCCATGAAGCCCACCAAACTTTCATCAGGTATAATGAATAGTGGTCACTAAAATAGGGTGCAGTAGGTCACAGTATGTGTTCCCTACCTGTTATACTCCATCCTGGCCTAAAATTGCCCTCTCCTCATCATGATTGCTGAGTTGTAATGACAGACTACTTTATAGTAATACTGTATTACTCATGAAGAAGTACTATGACAAGGATGTGAAATAAGTTGCAAAAAGACAAATTTATGGGCCAAGTCAGTGCCGCATGCAGAAGAGGAGTTGGTATTAACTCCACCTTGTTCTTTGTTTTGGAAGATGGGCACATAAGAGATCTAGTAGGTGAAACACAGTAAACTCTCAGTTTTCCGTCATCATAATATCTGACACTGCTGGCTCAGCTCTATTAAAGGAATATCCGGCGCCAAAACAGGAGATAACCAGTGGTTCTGTGCAACATTCATCATCAAGGTGTATCAACCGACTCATAAACAGTAGCCAACCAGCACAGTATTACTGTATTACTGTATTTTATCATTATTGTATTTTATGCTTAATTTTCATCATTTACTCATGAGTGGAGTCACATGGAGAGACAGACTAACAAATAAGGAAGTGAAGGAGCGTTGTGGTGTGGTTGAGGACGTGATGGGAAGCGTTAGGAGAAACACGTTAAGGTGGTTTGGGCATGTGGAGAGGATGGAGAGTGAAAGATTGACGAGGAGAGTGTATGTGAGTGAGGTGGAGGGGGCGGGAGGGAGGAGGAGGCCGAGGATGAGATGGAGGGATGGAGTGGAGAGGTATATGAGAGAGGGGGGTGTGAGTTGGGAGCGTGGTAGTGAAATGGCAGGGGACAGAGTGACATGGAGGCGATTTGTTTGTGGCCACCCCGTTCGAGATTGAGGCGTCTGGTAATAGATAGATAGATAGACTCATGAGAAAGTTTTTAGGAGAGAGGTTTGAGACAGATAATAATGCAATATCTAGCTTGACGCCAAATATTGAGCTGATGGGAGGGTACTATGCAATATCTGAATTACATGGGATAATTGAGAGTTTACTGTATAACTAGTTATGAGTTTACTGTATGCAAGGTAGATTGTGTGGTCAAGCAAGGGGTGAAGAAAAATTGCTGTTGGAGATATGGCTCTTGAGTTTGTTCATGCCTTTTGCAATTTGTAGGATAAATTTAGCAAGAAGGGTGGTGCAGAAGTTAACTCACTAGTGAGAACCAGATATAATTGAAGAGTTTCAAGAACTAGTGCTCCAGGTCTTGGAAGGGACTCTTTTTTAAGTAGAAACGGACGCTTTGTGCTCCGTGTATGCAGAATTAGGTGCTCTGTGGAAGGGAAGCATCGGTAGTAATGGAGAAATATGTCTGAAGATATGAGTATATAGAAGTGATAGATGTGGAATGCTTTGCTGAGGGCCAGGACAGTGTGCTTAGATTAAAAAATGGAAGATAGCTCAATGAGTATGTTAGTGTACAGGTAGACTGAGATGATGTGGACATATGGCGAGAGTGTGGGAGAGTAACTTGTTGAAGTATTGAATAGATTTGAACATGGAAGGGACAGTTGCTGGCAGACAAGTGAAAACATGGCATGAGGTTCTTAGAAGGAATATCAGGGTTTGAGGACTCAACCAGAATGCTGCAGGAAACTGTAGGAGCTTGGAGAGGAGCCATCGGATGAAATATGTTTAAGAGTACAAGCATGAAATGCTGCCTTTCAAAATGTGTGTAGTGCAGTTTGCCACAAGGGTGTGGGAAGTAATTCCATCTTGTGTAGTGTTTGTGATAAATGGGTGCACAAGAGATGTAGTGGCATTAGAGGCAGACTGCGAGATGATGCTGATTTCATGTGTGCGGCGTGTCAGGGAGAGCAGGTGGAGATTGTTAGGCGTGAGAGGGTTGAACTTGCAGGTTAGTCTCTTAAGTGTGTGGAGGAGTTTCGTTATTTGGGAGACATGTTATGTGCC
>JAGKTI010031835.1:0-12036 GCA_018397915.1 Birgus latro
GTTTCTTCCTCTCTTTCTCTCGTTTTCACCCCCCCCTCTCTCTCTCTCTCTTTTCACTTTCCATTTTTCTTTCACCTCTTTTATACATCTGTTATTACTTTTATCACCTGGTCAGTCTTTGTGTTATGCTGCTAGAAAGATAACATACAAACCCCACCTTTCTTCACACAAGCTTTTATGGTCAGTGAATGTGCTGTTTTCTCTCTGCTAAAATATTTTTATACTTAAATGCGACTTTTCACTTAGGTCAACTCATTTCCCAGTGGAAACACTTGGGTATTTTATTCAGGTTTAATCAACACGATTTTGCTCAGTTAATGGAATCCTAGTTGCCAGTGGGTTAGCTTATGATCTGCGTTGTCCCCTGCTTTGTTTTGGTCACACTCTAATAACTTTAACCTTTTCTTTTTTTAATATGAAAGTATCTATCTTATATGTTCCTAATGTTGTTATAGATGGTTAAGTAGTTTGCACTGCTGACTATTAAACTAACAACCCAGTGGTGTCAGGGTTCGAATCGTGGTGCGGGTGGCATAATTCAGACGTGTGCTTCCAACCTTTTTGAGTTCGTAGGTTAAATATATCCAAGGCAATACCTAGGGGAAGTAACTGTGGTGATTTGGATGAGGCAGTGGCCTTTTATGCCATAACAGTGGTTAAATAACCCGCCAGATGCTCGTAGACCTAACGTACGGAGATGAGCACCACGACCAAGTGTCTTATGGCGATTCACCAACCTTCTACACTTGCTAGAGAAACCAAACGGTATCTACAAAGGATGTCGTAATCAAAACGATTGAAATTAATTAGTTTTCCTGTAATATGAAATACTCATTATTCCCCTTGATCATCAAAAATTTTCATTTTTCTTCAGAGAAAGAGAAAACAAAAAAATAAGTAAATAAACAGCGGTGGTTAATTTGTGAGTGGAATGGATGTGAATAGGAATTATACATATACCTGCGTATAGGCTATCATTTTCAATCACCTAACCCCAAGAACGACTTTCATTATTTATTTTCCCTAACTCAGTACGACTGAACTCAACTTAGGGGATACTTTTTGAAAAGGAAGAATTAAACATAATCATCATTACACCTCTCGCTAGCGGATATCGCCGCTGAACTGAGAAATCGTCTAAAGGTAGCAAGAATAAGATCCCTCCCTCCAACACTAGACACCTTTCCTGATGTAAATACAGCAGAATAAGATTAGCTGGAATAAAGTGTAAAGGATGTCCTTGTGATGAAGGAGATCTTGTTCTACCTTATTTCATATTTTGTAAGGTTATTCCTATTAACCCATACCGCCAAAGGACGTATATTGCATATTATTCTTCCCACATACACACGATTTAATTCTACTTAGGGTGGACCTTGCAAGCTGAATGGGTTAAATTCAGCCTTCGTTAATCCCTTCAGCATCAGGCAGCTCTTTTTTGCTGTATAAAATCGATAATGGACAGCAAGTATATATATAATATAAACGTCCTTTTTATTAAGATGTTAGCTGCCTCCACCAAATTCTATTATCCTAGAAGAGTGATAATGATGTTGATGATGACGATGATGATGACGAACGTAAACCCTTTGACCGCTAAGGTTTTTCTCGACCGATCAAAATCGTGTGGATGTAACCTAAACAAAATTCTCAGGTGTATCAGCCTAGAGAAGGGTTATCTGATTCAGCAGTGAAGCTTTTGACTGTTAAGATTTTTCTCAGAATCTTCAGAACAATATCTTGCGGTACAACCTTCAATAAAATATCCAAGAGCATCAATCGCAGCGACAGGGTCAGTATTAATTAATGTACAGCGTTATACAGTATGTTGCTTTAGAGTCAAATTTTTGATGTTGCTATTGACTGACCAGGTCTGTCTGGCTGTATAAGCCCATCAAACGCAGGCAAGCAGCTGCCACTGCAAGGCCATCCCGTGCATGAACCGATGTGGCCACTGCAGGGCCATCCCGTGCAGTGAACCGGTGGTATCCTACGGCAGACAACGTCTCGTCACAACGCGGAGCGGGAAAGTGTGTTGAGGTTTGGTTCCTGGATGGCGCCGCGATTACATGTATCTATCGGGGTATCAGAAGCGCAGTAATAGATTCCACACCAACCCGTTATTTGATTATATTGTTAACACCCAGCACTGTAAATGGTTTCCTTTGGTTATTAGAAACCATTAGGCTTCTCATTCAATGCAGTCACCTCAAGAGGAGAGAAGAGTAATGAAAGTGACTGGAAGGATGGGAGAAATAGGAAGGGAAGAGGAAGGATCCAGGAAAAGAATTATAAAGGTTGAGAAAGAGCAGGCAGCACTACATCAAGAGACTGGATAATGAGTGCCATCACCTACCACCACTTTCGATTATCATAATCCCGAAAGAACAAGTTTGTGTACATTTTCCTGAATCTCCTGATGGCGGCGACACTACTACTATTACTATTAGTAGTAGTAGTAGCAGCACTGCTACTACTACTACTTCTACTACCGTACTAGTGATGATAATGACAAACAGAATGACGATGAACATAACCTATTATTCTGGAATACTGATGAATATTACAGCCATATTAATTGTGAAAATAACAATAAGAAAAATGGTAATAGAAGCGTAAGCCCTACTCCAGTATCCTTTTCAACATAAAAATTAATTCCTCTCCAACATCGATAAACAACACATTTCTCTGACAATTAATCGTTATGCAGTGCTTTACACAGATCTGCACAGTGCACAATTATCCTTACAGAATTATCCTTAAAAATGTTGCTTATATGATGATTATAACAACGATAATAATTATAATGTAATAATAATGATGTGCTCGTCTTCAAGATTACCTTGAAATTAATGATAAGGATGGAAATAAAACTGTTATGACAATTATAATACCGCATACAATAGTAATACGGTGAACCCTAATACAATAAACTTCTCTACACACACACACACACACACACACACACACACACACACACACACACACACACACACACACCATTATCATCCTCAAACATCCAATCTGTTTACAGTTTCTCGATTCCTTTAACGACGGGACCTTTGTATAAATCCGTGATAATTAAAAAGCAACTGATTGCTAGACGGAGCTAAGAAGAAAACAGTTTTTGAAGGTCTCTTGTACAGCTGCCAGTAATTAGAAGTTAAGCCATTAATTTAAAAGACTGGCTGTTTTTAAAACCTTTCAGTTCTGGTTGCCTGTGAATGATTCTTTGTAGATAAGTAAAGGAATCTGGACACTGGAAACATGACAGTAAGTACCGGATAGTGACAGGCTACTGTAGTACACACCTTATTCTTTCTGCACGCGAGCTAACTACATTTTAAACAGTGACGTCATTGGGTAGTAGTTTTGTTTCCAAAAGATGAACTGAAGTAGGAAGAACCAATTAAACACAGAAAAAAAATCCAGACACCGGACTACAGGTGTCCTCCATCCAGTTAAAAGATCTGTTGACAGTTGGACTTGAGCTCCTGTGGGCTGAGGTTTGGCGGAAACTAATATGAGGAAGCAGATTCCAAAGAGAAGCGGTTCTAAAATGAACAAAATTCTGATGGGCAAAAGTTCTGCAACAGGTCAGTGTGACAAACAAGTCATGAACACTACAAGATGCCTGTGTAGAATGGGGAAAGGGGCGGAGAGGTGACAATGGATGCAACTTCATTTGAGCATTTACCATCAAAGTATCTGTAAGCTAATTTAAGAGAGACAACATTCCTTCTTACTTCATTTGTAACTGCTGGGTAATTAATCATTCTTTTAGCTTTGTTCTGAATTTTGTCCAGTTGTTTTAGTGGAACCTCTTCACATCCACTCCACAAGAGTAAACAAATATTCAAGCCGAGAGCGCATACGACTCGTGTAAATTATAGCTAACCATTCGTCAGTGAAGTTACAGACTCAGTTCAATAATCTAAGTTTCCCTGAGACTGTTTGAGCAAGTGATTAAACGTGATGGGTCCAACTAAGGGTACTGTAAAGCGAAATATCAAGAATTTCATTACTATTAGAGACAGGAATATTGGTTGCAATGAGGTTAAGGTAGGATTCAGGCTATATATGTCTGCTAATAAACTGGATATATGTATTTTTTCCTAGCATGAAATGACACAGTATTAATTTGTCCCAATTAAGTGATCATAAATAAGCCTCGATTTTGGGATACTGTTGTGATAAGCTGGAAGTTAGAGGTATCAAAATTTGTGAATGGGTGTTTAAGTGTAAAAGAACTACGAAGTGTTGAGTCATCTATTTAAGGGTGAATGGGATTATAGATGAGAGACGAGATCATTATGAATGAGGAACCGGGTAGGAGACAGGAATGACACTTGTGGCATACAGGTATTAATTGAATGGAAATTCTAATGTACAGTATCTACCTCAAGTCTTATCTTTCTACTGTTATGGGTATGAGATCTGTGGATCAAATGATGATGGGCAGTAGGAAGAGATTTTGGATCAAAGGGAACGGTCATACCCTGTCAAAGGCTTTAAACATATTAGGGGTTCCTGCATGGGTTTCTCCATGCTGTTCAGTTGACTTATGAAATGTAAGTGTAATAAGACTGAACATGTCAACAGTTGTTATTTTATGGCGAAGATAAGGTTTAAGGTTCAAGACGTTTAATGTTTAACAATTTGCTTATGAATGACAGACTCAAATTCTCTATCAGTAGAAGGTGTGATAGCTATGGGTCTGTATTCGGGGGAACCAGAGGAACTTCCATTCTTTGCAGTTGGCTGGATGTTGGTTCCTTTCCAAGTATTAGGAAACGAAAAACCATGTATATATTGTCTTAATAATTCAGCCAGAACAAAAGCAAATTCTGGGGAGCACTATTTCAAAACTATGGGAGAAATTCCATCTGGACCTGTAGCTTTGCTGGTTAGTAAATTGTCTAGGACTTAAAATGTATATTTAGTCTGTGTCTTTGGTGAAACAGTTTCGGGAGAGTCAAGTACTGGTACAAAAACGTTCTGGCTGATTTCCTCCAAGGCAGAATTTCTGGCATACGTACTGCCAATAATGGTATCTCTTTCACGGGGGATCATTTACAAAATTTCCATCTAAGAATTTTAGCGAGGGAATGGATGAAGATTTCTTAAAATTTACTGCTGAAAGAACTGAGGGTTGACCAAAATCTACTGTCATTTGGAATACGTAATAGATTGGATGCTTGGTTGTGAAGAAAACTTGATTTGGCGTGATTTATTATTTATTCTGCGTGGTTTCTGGCAATTTCAAAGGAACTAAAGAGATTCGGTAGTCCTTGCTTTTATGTAAATATTATATGTTAAAGACTTTTGGGTCATTGCCCTGGCACAATTACAGTTGATTAATTTGGGAGAATCCTATCTCTTAGGAAATTTTGACATGGTATGAACCGTTCCATACCAATTTGTATTAAGTCATTAATGTGGGACTGGGTAGAATTGATGTCAGCGGAAAAAAGACTGCCAGGGAATATCAGCCAGATAACTTTTAAATCCATCCCAGTCTGCGTAAAAAAGTGCCATTTAGCCACTCTAATTGGTTCAGAATGTGGAAATTTGGAGCATCTAACGAAAGGTACTTTAGTAAGATGTGGTCAGAAAATCAAAGTGATGACAGTACCTCAGACTTTTAGTGATCAGGGTTATTTGTCAGGAATAGATCCAAGAGGTTGGTATTATCGTCTGGATTGCCTGATTAATTGGTAGGCTGTTTTACTAGTTGCAGAGTAACGATTCTGCAAAAATCTTGCATTCAAGACCAGTGTCATCAATCTTGGCTGAACTGAATAACCATTCTGCACTGTAGACATTATAATCACTCCAATCAAGACGGCAATTTCAGAGGTACGGGTGAGGTTAAGGTTGGTCAACTGTGAATATATGGAGTTAAATATGTTGGGTTCTGGTGAGGCATTGGAGGGGTTATACAATATGCAGATATGTTTGGTTATATCAGAGTAATTTAGTTTGTACAATGAGTAATCAAAATTAGCAAAAGTGAATTGATGATGATAGTGTCTATTGCATTCTGAGATTTAATATATTTTTTTAAAATAACAGAACAGAGGAAGGAAAAACAAATGAATAAAAAAAAAAATCCATACACCAGATTACTGGTGCCCTTCATTCATGAAATATCTGTAACAGTTGGACTTGAACAGCTGTAAGTTGAATTTTGGAGGGAAACAACTCTGAGGAAGCGAGCTCCAGAGAGATGCAGTTCGGAGAATAAAAGAATCCTGACAGGCAGAAGTTCTGCAATTTGACTGTGTGACATTCCAGTCATGAGCGCTTCCAGATGCCCATGTAGCACGAGGGAAGGCATGAAGAGGTGGCACAATGGACGCAAATTCGTCTGAGCATTTGGCATAAAAATATCTGTAAAATAATGCAAGGGAGGCAACATTTCTTCTTAATTTTAGGGGAGGCAGTTTATTTACAATAGCAGGGTTATTAACCCACTGACTCCTGTTGACGTACTTGTAAATCTGAACGTATTGTCACTGTGACTCCCGTTGATGTACATAAATTCGCCGCAATTGCAAGGTCTGTCATTTGCACATTTTTTAACTTTCGTGCGTGATTTTTGATACATATACATGGGACACCTTCCTCTACCTGATGCCAGGCGGGGACAATGCTTTACTCCGCGTGACCTCCCCGCCCCCCCGCACGCCATTGTCTCATTAACTCACCTGTGGCCTGGCCAGCAGACATGTCGTGCAATGGTACGAAATTCAAGGCAAGGGTGCTTACCAATCGATGACAACGTGGAGGACAAAGTTTACGTAGCATTAGAGGAAGAAACAGTCAAAAATGATGATCAGTTAATGTCACCAAAAGAGGTGCAGTATGTTGATGTGCTTGGTGAGTGAAACAACGCTTATATCGCCTACATTACTGTGTGAAAACCAATATACTCTTGTACTACATACAAATTCGTACCAAATAAACAAATAAATACGCCTGAGTTGTTTGGAATAGTTACCCCTCCCATACTCCGTTTTCCCTGAAGCCCTTTAGATCACGAGCCAGGTGAGGGTACTGTTACCTGTATTGGGTATTTCTAAGCTCAGGTGGGCAATTTCTCTATGAATTTTCGATGTTTCTCACCAAAAGCGGAGGTTTGACCCCACCCCCCCAAAAAAAAAAATCCAAAATCTGCCAGGATTGGGGGGAATCAGTGATGGAAAATCTGCCGGGATGGGGCGGGTCAGTAATTCCAACAGCTTTGTTCTGAATTTTGTCTAGTTGTTTTAATGTAACCTCTCCACATCCATTCCACAAGGGTGAGGAATATTCAAGCTGAGAGCACATATGACTCTAATAAATTATAGCTAACTTCTCGTCAGTGAAGAAGTTACGGACTCTGTACAATAATCCAAGTCTCTTTGAGGCGGTTTTAGCAAGTGACCTGACATGACAGGTCCAGTTGAGGGCATTGTTGAGATGCCGAGAATTTCAGTACTTTTGGAGATGGGAATATTAGTATCATTGAAGGTAATATACGAATCTGGCAATGTCTGTCTATTAGTATATTGTATATATTTGGTTTTATTAGCATTAAATGAGACAAGGTTCTATGTCCCCATTCACTGATCACAGCTAAGGCTTGATTTACGGAGATGGCTGTATTGAGTTCAGAATTAGAGATATTAGACTTTGTAAATAGGTGTCTGAGTGTGAATGAACTATAAAGTGTTGAATCACATGCATATGAAAGGATGGAATTGTGGGTGACAGATAAGAGATCATTAATATGAACCAGGAGCAGGGTTGGCACCAGACTTGATCCCTGTGGCACCCGGCGTTAATTGAGTGAAAACTGGAATATACATCATCTACTTTTACTCTTACTTTTCTTTCACAGAGATATGAGGCAAGCAGAGGAACAAAAGACATTAGTCCATAGCAAGGGAGTTTGGACAGCAAGGAATGGTGCCATACTGTGTCGAAAGCTTTAGAAAAAAAAAGGGCTACTGCAAGAGTTTCTCCATGTAGGTCGATTGATTGATGGATGGTATGAGTCAGAAGACTGTGTATGTCAATGGTGGATCTTTCGTGGCAGAAACCATATTGTCTATCATTAATTAAGCTGTTGGATTCAAGGTGTTTAATTATGTGCTTATTGATTAAAATTTCAAATTCTTTACCAAAAGAAGTTGTGACAGCTATTGGTCTATAGTCAAAGGGGTCAGGGGAACTTCCTTTCTTTGGAATAGGGTGGATATTGGCTTCTTTCCATGAATTAGGAAATGAAGAAGTGCGTATGCATGGTTTGAATAATGTAGCTAGAACAGGGGCAAGTTCTGCTGAACACTTTTTCAAAACAGTTGGAGGAATTCCATCTGGGCCTGGAGCTTTCTTGGTTGGTAAATTGTCTAGGATGGATTTTACGTATCATGTCTGTATTTTAAGTGGAACAGTTTCGGGAGAGTCAAGTTCTAGTGCTGGGACGTTCTGGCTGACTTCCTCCTTGGTAGAATTTCTGGCAAATGTACTGGCAAAGATATTTGCTTTCCCATGCGGGTCATTTTCAATGTCGCCATCTGAAGATTTTAGTGGGGGAGTAGATGATGACTTATTAAAGTTATTATTGAAAGAATTAAGAGTTGACCAGAATATTCTATTGACAGCGAGGCTGTTAAATAGTTTTGATGCTAGATCATGAAGAATGTTTGATTTAGTGAGATTTATTACAGCTTTTGCATGGTTTCCAGCAATTTTAAATTGACAGAGTGATTCAGATGTTTCTGATTTTAAGTAAGAGTTATATGCTAATGACTTTTGGGCCGTTGCTCTGCCACAGTTGCTATCAAACCATTTCGTAGAGTTCGATCCTTTAGTGAACTGTTGACTTGGTATGAATAAATCTATGCCACCTAGTATTAAGTAGCTAATGTGGGATTAGGTAGAACTGGCATCACTAGAGAAGAAAGACTGCCATGGAATGTCAGCAAGATAAATTCTAAATTCATTCCAGTTTGCCCTATCAAAGTGTCATTAGGTCACCCTGACAGGTTCAGAATGGGGAGATTTGGGGGGGGGCTAATTAATGAGGCTTTGATGAGATTGTGGTCAGAGGATCCAAGCAGTGACAGTACCTCTATCCTGTACTGATATGGATTATTTGTCAGGAATAGATCCAAGAGATGGGCATTATGGTCAGGATTATCTGGTACTCTGCTTTTCCAGCTGCGTGAGATTAAACGATATTGCAAACAGCTCACATTCTAGACCAGCATCGTCAGTCCTGGCAGAATGCAATAACCATTCAACATAATGTACATTAAAATCCCCCAAAATGGTAATTTCGGTGCTAAGGGCAAGGTTAAGGGTACTCAACCTTGTGGATATGGAGTCAAATTCACTGGGTTCTGAAGAAGCACTGGGGAAGCAATAGACTACGCAGATATATACTGTATGGTAATATCTAGATAATTTAGTTTATACAGTGAATAATCAAAATTGGATGAAGTGAAGTTTAAAATAGTGTCAACTACATATTGAGATTTGATATAACAACAGGTGTCGCCCTTGTTACGGAAGTTTGTGAGATGGTAACCAGGAAAACAAAACGGGGATATTTCGGTAGAGGGAGAGATTTGTTTTTCTGTGAGGAATTTGGCCAGAGGGGATATGGACAGTAGGAAAAAATGAACTGAATTTAGATTGGTGCTAAGACCATAGATACTGGTAAAAAATAAGGCCGCTATTTCACTTCTTCGCTGAGGGGCATGGCTGGAAATTGCAACAGTCCCTGCCTGCACAGTCGCAAAAAGTGCCATCCTTGATACGACAGTTAGTGAAATGGCAGCCAGATCTGTATTGGGAATAAGTCAGTAGATGAAGAAATTGGGATTTCTGTGGAAAGCAGGGCTACTGGGATATAGACTCAAGGAAGAAGTGAACACAATTCATAGTGGCATTAAGATCACGGATGGTGGTAAAATACAATGCTCAGCCCACACTTCTCCACTAACAGGCATGATCTATGGGTGGAATAACCACAGGCATGATCTATGGGTGGAATAACCACTGCTGGCACAGACGCTTGATGACGACCAGGAGAGCCCTGAGCTGCCAGCCCTACCCTGCAGGCGATGGCATGTACCACTGCTTTTGCTCTTAATTTTGTTGCGTCCATTGTTAATTAAAGGGGATTGGAATAGAAGGTGTGATGGCTAATAAGCATGTAGTGTGATGTAGATGTTTATGAGGTATGCTGGCCTACTCTCCGTGTTATTGAAAACACTGGAAAAGTTCAGAAAAGACAAATGGCCAGGAACAAGTCCTGAAGGCCGATGAAACGGGAGCTTCAGCTCTCTCTGTCACTATATTGCCATCCACCTCGGAAAAACTGCCATGTTCGACTGGTGCTACACCTTACTCCCTAGCCTGACAGCGCTTTCTGGGACAGAAGGATTTCCAGGCATTTGTGCCCTCTTCCCAAGACTCACCACCCTCCCATACATAGTGCCGCACCTTATCTCTCCATTTAATTCTCGGCCTCCCAGCCCTTATCCTTCCTATCACCTCAGCCATATATGCAACTTTATCTGTCTGTTCACCTACTGCCTACCGCCACATACTGGGAGGGGTGGCGTCTACTAAAGTAATGACCACCTTTTATCACACACTGAGGTGGAATGATTAAGGATGATTTTCTGGCAAGAGCAAAGCATGGCCAACTATAATAACTATAACTAAAATCCATTGACAGGAGTCACAGAAATATTATATCTTTCACTTAACGTAATACCGTAGTAATTCAGGATGAAGTCTGAAGCACAGAAAAATGCCGTTGCACGCGATTTGTCTCGTATTCAGCTCTCTTAAAGAACAAAATCCCCCGAAGTAGCCTATGTTCGTACGTAAAGGCTCGGAATATAGATCTGCTTTGCGCCCATGTTCGTAAGATAGGTAGATACATACATAGAGAGAGAGAGTGAGTATCCAGCTCATAGTGCATGTTATCTCATTTATGCACTGCCTTACGTCGTATATTGAGAAGATGCCCCTCCTACCCTGTCTCTTCACCTCGTCACCTCCGCCAAGGAGGTTAGTTTTTTGCCAGCATTTGTTTTATATCTGTCTGTTAGCAGGATTACCGAAAAAGTTACAAACGGATTTTGATGAAAGTTTGTGGATAGGTGGGGCATGGGCCAAGGAAGAAATTACTGAATTTGAGGGTTTATCCGGATCCGGAGTATCCCGCACAATATGTCCGAAATTTCTCAGTGACTTTCATTGAAATTTTGTGGAAAGGTGGGCCATGGACCAAGAAAAAATTGGTTAACTTAGGGGGTGGATCCGGATCCGGATCCTTTTTAATGGCAATGACATTAGCGGAGGTAAGAAGTCTCTGAGTGCCTTCTAGTTTCAGTCTGTTTTTCCTCCTTCAAATCTCTCTACTATCATCATCTCTCCTATTAAACTGACTGATTTTAATACCTCCATACTCGTATATAATGATGTGAAGTAGGTTTATGATGATGAACAACTGCGATCCATCAACCCTTTCCCACATTCACCTGTGTCTACCTCTCCTTCCAACCACCTCATCCACCCTTCTACAACAGTAAGTTGAAGTAACATTCAGTACTTTGTAAGATATGGGGTCCCGATGTGCTACTGTAGACAGGCTATTTTAGAACTGGGATTCATGGGCTCTTTACACTGGTTACCGAGGATTTTATTCAGGCGAGAGAAAGCCTGGTCCACATTCTGGGAGGCATTATTAATCCCTTCACTTCGATGACGCTATATTTCGCTTCATATCTGCTACCTCCAGGCGCTATTACGTGGTTTGGAGATGCTTTCTGAATGTAGATTAAATGTCATTTTTAGCCTTTACACTATAAGAAAGATTTCGTATACCGAACGAAATCGTTTGATGGTAGCAAGAATAGAAAACAAATTCATAGTAGAGAAAGTGATGAACCCCTTAGCTCTGAGTTACATACTTTGCACTCACTTTCAGCTACCGTTAGGCGATTCTACTTTGCTCTAAAGAATCCT
>JAGKTI010031837.1:0-12035 GCA_018397915.1 Birgus latro
GGTACCAATACTTCTTTGTGAAATTCTCTTTCAGCTGTCATACTCAGACCTCTAATCCACATCAAGGCCATCACAGCACCAGCTACTTTCCTTCCCTACAACACTCTACCTTCCACTTCCTTTGCACATTCACCTTTCTTTTCTATCATTGCACCTAGGTACTGAAACTCACCAATTCATCTCCTGCATTCACTATGGCATCACACTGGAGTTACTGTTGTTCTCAGTAACCATCTTATTTGCATTCACTTTCAAGGCATGATGCTCACAGACATTGACAAAACTGCACCAGACTACCAAGCTTTTGTTCACTACTTGCAAACAACACTGAATCATCTGCATACTGTACATCAGATATCAGATATAGATCTCTATTCCTCACCATATTATTAATACTATCGCTCATCCATGACTCAAATTTTTACCTCTCTCATAACCCTGTTCATATATCAAACAAATGTTCTTGACAAATAAAATATCAGTTAATTTTCACGCATCAAACTTACTTACTACTGTATTTGTCGGATGGTTACTTCTGCGGATTTAAAAAAAAAAAAAAAAAATCAAAAAAGTATTTTTTTGTATAATCTCGCATTATATGCCTGATGTTTTCCAAATTATAACATTTTCCACACAATTGGTACAGTAAACGAGTGGAACCTTTACAGTGTATGTAGCAATGGAAGTTTCACTGGCAATTTTCTGTGTTACTGTGAACCTGGCAGCCAAAAAAGCAATGCCAAAACAGATGACATACAAGTGGGCCTTCTGTATTCTTTATCACTGAAATTAATGCCTCCAGTGACATTACTTTTATTACTGATTAGGTGACCAAGGCCAACGCATGCAGGCATGTTGGACCTTTACAAACGAAAAGAAAGGATACCTCCTGACGATTTTATTCAACTTGGGCTTCTTATACTGAAGGGGTTCATGAAAGTTTCATATAACCTCTCCACCTGGAAGTCTCCTAAGCTGAATCCCCATTGGGAGGGAGGAAGAATACTTACCCAGTATCCCTACTGGTTGTACGAGGCAACTAAAAAGTGCCTTTTCATCTTCTCTCCTCTGTCCTATCTCTCTTCTTGATATATCCCTGTTTCTTACTGCCTTTTTTCCCTATTAGGTTAAACATTTTGGTTTCATGGCAGCATGAATAGTTTGAAGGCCTCTCATTGATGCCGACCTTTCCTCCCATTCTGGGTCATGCCTTTCAACCAACTGGCCAATCAAGCCACTTCATTACCAAGGCACTTAATCGCCATTCTACTTCAATACCGAAACCACTTAAATGCCAAGACTACTTCAACACCAAAACCACAAGTATACCGAGATTATTTCAACACCAAGACCACTTCAGTGTCAAGACCACTTCTACATCTTCCCTATTTCTTTTCCATTGATAGTCATATACCTCTGCTTTGAATAACTGCCAAAAAGTTTTTGTTACCTGGCACTAGGAGTCCATTATTCGATTCAATTCCCAAAGTGAATAAAATCATTCAGGAAAAGCAATAATGAAACAGATAATACATCACACACACACAAGCACACATTTACCCATCTGAGGCATCACTGGAGTCTTCAATGGTAATAATTTTCCTTCTTTTACTTGGTCCTGCCTCATCACTATCACTGGAGATTGACACTCTACCCACACTACCACTGCTGTCAGAGTCACCATCATTCAGACTCACCTTATTTGATGACATTCTATCAACATTATCACTGCTGTTAAAGTCTTCATCATCCATGGCCACTTTCTCCAAGGACTTTTTCATCTTACTGCCTAAACATGCACTGTCACTGTTTTTTGTAAAGGAATGGGTATCAGACATCACTTGCTCTGATGACTTTTTCATCTTACCAGCAGAACTTTTATTAACACTGTTTTTCATGAAAGAATGTTTATTAGATGACATGCTTTCTGAGGAGTCACTTCTGCTATCTTTATCTGAGGAGCCTTTATCTAGCTTGCTTGTTGTGCTCCTGTCATCAACCTTCTTCTTTTTTGTTGACTGATCCAGGCTATATTTGGGACTGGAGGTGGAATTTTTGGCTTGGCTGGGTTCTTCAGCATAGCTCTTTCTTATTCCACCAATGGTTAAGCTGCTTGGTGATATTCCTGCCTCAGCCTTTGGCCCTGAAACACAGGTAAATGCATTTCACCGTGCTGCTTTGTCATTTCTCCTAATATCAAAGTCAAACGAAGGGCAGTCAGAAATAAGCTTACATCATCATCATCCTAACCTTTTCCACACCTAAGACTGGATGAGGTAAGACCAAGAAACATGAAAGGAAGAGTACAAAAGTGCAGGAACTAACAACAGTATGCCCAGTAAAATGGGAGAGATAACCATTTACACATCAACCGCATCCCCGGGACCCAAGGCACAATTTATTTTATATATTTATTTTTTACAATATTTCAGACTGTAGTAACCACAGGGTAAATTTAACTGTAAAGCTATCCAACAACTTACCCACATAACCCCACCACAAGTAAGAAATTAATTTTACTGTGAGATTAGCTCTACTTCTTTTCGTTGGTGTCCATGTCCAGTGTTCTCAGCCATCATGACACAGCTAGTTTTACTTTGCCAGTACTGCAGTATCAAGTTTATGGCAGTCAAGATATGGTTTCAGCACTGGTACATTGTGTGTTACAGTTCTGAAACAACATCCTGCAGGCCTGTACCAGACTTTTCAAAAGGGGGGAGGGGGGGATCATTTTTGCTGAATCTGGACTTGCATTGCAACCAACTGGCCAAAGGTCTGCTGCATGCAATGCATAAGCAATGCTGAGAAACAGTACAACACTTCTGAGCAACAGATTGACTCATTTTGAACTGCTATTAACAAACAGACCACGAGAAAGTAAACCTGTAGGTAAGTGGGGGGGGGGGGTCATCTGACCCTCTCACACCCTTCCTTGCCTTAGCAATGGATGTGTCCTGGTAGAGGTTAATATCAGTGATGATGATGTGGAAATGGCTATAACACAAGGGCCCATGTTATTACTGTTTAGAAGTTTGTACTTCTTTCTTACCAGTGTATTTTTCCATACAATATTTAGTTGTATCTTATATTTATTTATGCTAACTCATCATCATCCGCACCTCCTTTCTCACGCTAGGGCAGGGTGAGGAGTAGCAATGTCCAGACAGCCTAAATTTGCCCAATCCAATGGACCACGCTTCCATTCACTCACCATTCAAGCCTCCGGAATCCTGGCTCTATCAGATACGCCAAAAGCATTCACGATGTTCTGTAGCTTCACATATATCTATCTGATAGAGTCAATACAAATGCTGTCACATTAAAAAGGAGTGCCAAATCCCTGGTTATGTGCTTCTCCTCACAAAATTCAACCAGCCAACTCGGTCTCTTGTCAGTCACATAACCTCACTGAATACCTCTCTTCCCCACACACTCACCCACCATATCCCTCCACCTTCTTGACCTACCTCGCCTCCTCCCTCCTTCAAATTCGCTCAGATATACCTTTTTCACCAATCCATTCTCATCCATTCTCTCCACACGTCCAAACCATTTCAGTACACTCTCTTCAATTCTGGTGTCTACAAACTTCCTCACTCCACATATTTCATGGAACACATTATTTTGTATCCTATCCACTCTCTGTACTCCACATACTCAGCAGTCCCATCTCTACTGCTGTTACTCCTGACTCTTCATTTTCATGCTACACCATAGTCTCACATCTGTATGTTAAAGTTGGCACTAACACTCCTTTATGTAAGCCTTGTGCAGCTGCAACACTCAAGCCTCTGTTTCTTATCAAGGCCTTCATAGCACAAGCTACATTCCTTCCATGTGTTACTCTACTTTCTACGTCTTTTGCACATTTTACTCTCTTTTCTATCACTGTACCCAGGTATTTGATCTCTCTCACCAATTCCAGTCTCTCCCCATTTACTGTAACATCACACTGATAGTCACCTTCTCTCTCAATAACTATCACTTTACTCTTTTCTACATATACTCTCAAAGAACAACATTCACAGACATCTACAAAACTCTGCACTAGCCAACCAAGCTCTTGCCTAGTACTTGCATGCAGCACTGCATCATCAGCATACAACAAATTTGAGATATTCCATCCATCACCATTCATTACCATCATCCCTCTCTCCATTACTTGTGTTTTTACTTCTCTCATCACCCCATCCATATATATATTGAACACCGAGTATAGCTTTATTAAACCCTTTTACAGTATACTACTGATCCTTGCTAACTTGAATAAAGCTGTCAGGAGATAGCAAGAACGAATTATGAAAAACATCCTCAGGTTGAAGGACTTAAAGATTAGGGAAGAAACTAAAACAAAATGGTGGTCTAGTGGTTAGAATGCCCCATTCAGTGGAACCGATTTTGAACATCAGTATGTACAATCAGCTTTTCAAACTACTCGTAAGCAAAGTATATTTCCCGCAAAATGCATGAAAAAAACAAAAAATCCTCAAAATCTGAAACATATGGTTCTTCCACAGTCTTTCCTCACAAATTTCTGCACAAAAGCCATTCACTGCTGAACACAATATGCTAATACAGTGACTACTCCCCATACGTAATCATAAGTCCAATCACATACAGGGGATTTTTTCCCACTGAAGTGTAGGAGTTCAAGACTAAGTAAGTGCAGTTCAACACATTAAAGGGTAGATGACCAGCCTACTTTCCCTGATGGCATTACATCTTCAAAAAACCTCCAGCAACCTCTTGAAGATCAAATCTGTTCTGTACTCATGTCAAGGCAACTATGACTGGGATGTTCCAACCACTGGATCATCAGGTGTCCAAACGTACCAGGTAAAACGTAGCTGATGGTGTTGTAGGGAGTAAAATGGAAGTCCTCTCTCAGGAATCCATCCACAAGAAGGAATGCCACAATATTCTCTGCCTGCTCTCTGCTCACACCTTTAGCAATTGCCTCCTGCACTCGCAGTTTAGGTGTGCCTTTCCCAAGGAACAGGTCAATCAACTTCTGGCCTGGAAAACGAGAAAGAATAAGTTAAAACAAGTCTTATATTTATTTGTTTTTATTAATGATAGTTTCCTGCAGTTCTCCACACAACTTTATACATACATCATCATCATCCGGACCTCCTTTCCCACCCAAGGTCAGGGTGAGGAGTAGCAGGGTCCAGACAGCCCAAGTTTCCCCACATCAATGGGCCACACTTCTATTCACTCATCATTAAAGCCCCTGGAATCCTGGCTCTATCTGATACACCAAAAACTTTCAGCAAATTCAGTAGCTTCACATAGGAGTACATAGGAAAGCAAACAGCAACAGACCTTATGGTCCTTTCGAGGCTGTTTGTTACAGAGTAGACTATGACTACAAGATCTAACTCTACATGCTGAAGGATAAGGATAGTAAAGCAAGAAGGCTCCCCCCACCTCCAAACCCTCCAGCCAAAACTGGCAAGAAAAAGTGAGAAAGACCACCATGCAGCATGGAAAAGCTGACATGGAAATTTCATAGGAAAGACTGAAAAGGAAAAGCTACATTATATAATACATAATCTATAAGCTACCATTATGAATAACCTGAAAGAGAAAGTAGTAAAGTACAATGAATAATCGAATAAATAAATAATGCATGACACTATGTATGGGTACACTGAGTTGACGGGGCTTCTGCGGACGATGAGACTCTGTAGACATAACAACGTGAATACAGTAATCCCTTGGTCTCAGTTGGACTCTGCGGGAATTCAAAAGAAACAGATACACATGAATATAGCTAATAATCTGCAGGAATTCAAAACAAACAGATACACATGAATATAGCTAATAATCTGCAGGAATTCAAAAGTTACCAATACACGTAAATATAGTGATCCCATGGTCTCAGTTCGGCTCTGCAGGATGAAACTTAAAACATTATCGCCATGCATATATTTGCATTTAGTAAACTGATCCAGGCTCTAAAAGAGTAGAATAAATAAAAATTTATACAAGTGTTTTATTCAGGAGTAAACATAGTAAGCTGGGGGTTAGACGACAAATATTTATCCAGGCGACCTTTAAAGGTTAGTACTGTATTACAATTTACTACATTGGAGGGCAGTTTATTCCATATATTTACAACACTATTGAAGAAGAAATGCTTAGCTTCATGTGAGTGGAATCGTTTGCCAATTATTTTATGCCCATTGCCTCTAGTATAATTTGAGTGATCAACTGTGAAGTATTTATTGACAGCCATGTTATCTTCTCCTTTGAATATTTTGAATACTTGAATTAAATCTCCTCGTATCCTCCGTTTAGTTAAGGTAAAGAGATTCAAGGCTTCTAAACGTTCCTCGTATGGTTTATTTCTCAATCTAGGTATCATTTTTGTCATCCTTCGCTGCACTCTTTCAAGCTTTTCCATATCCTTTTTGTAATATGGTGACCAAAACTGAACGCAGTACTCCAAGTGCGGGCGTACTAAGGAATTATACAAAGTGAGAATGATATTATCGGACTTATATTCAAATGCTCTGCCTATGAATCCAATCAATTTGTTGGCCTTTTCACTGCTTCTGTACATTGTTTGCTTGGTTTCAAATCGTCTGTTATTATAACTCCTAAGTCTTTTTCATGGTTTACCCTATCAAGTTGGACATTATTCATGCTATAACTAGCTCTTACATTTTTACTGCCAATGTAAATTTAGTACTTTGCATTTATTAATATTAAACTCCATTTGCCAAACTTGGGCCCAGTTAAACAGCTGATCAAGATCTCTCTGGATTGCTTGCCTTTGCAGTGCTGTATCTGCTCTGTTACCTATTTTAGTATCATCAGCAAATTTTGAAATCTTACAACACAGTCCTTCGTCAATATCATTTACATATATTAAGAAAAGAATAGGACCTAACACGGAACCCTGTGGCACTCCACTTGTAACATTTATCCAGTCTGACTCTTTTCCATTAATTACAACTCTTTGCTTTCGTCCAGACAGCCAATTTTCTACCCAACCAAGAACACTGCCAACGAAGCCATGTGCCTTTAGCTTCTGAAGGAGTCTTTTGTGTGGAACTTTGTCAAAGGCCTTCTGAAAATCTAGGTAGACCACATCAACAGATTTAGTCTCATCATACATATTTAGTATATCATTGAAAAAGTCCAGCAGATTCGTGAGTAAATGCGAACGCTGTCATGTTAAAGAGGGGTGCCAAATCCCAAATCATGCACTTTTTCTCACAACATTCATCCAGCCAACTCGGTCTCATGTCAGTCCCCTAGCTCCACCGACTTCCATACCTCTCTTCCTCATACACTCATCCACCATATCCCTCCACCTTCTCCTTGGCCCACCTTACCTCCTCCCTCCTTCAAATTCACTCAGATATACCTTTTTCACCACTCTATTGTTATCTATTCTCTCCACATGACCATACCATCCCAGTAAACTCCTCGATTCTGGTGTCCACAGACTTCCTCACTCCGCATATTTCATGAATCACATTATTTCATATCCCATCCACTCTCTGTACTTCACGTACATTCTCCAGCAGTCCTATCTCCACTTCTCTCACTCTTGACTTTTCATTTTCATGCCACACCACAGTCTCACATTCATATGTTAAAGTTGACACTAGCACTCCATGTAAGCCTCATGCAGCTGCGACACTCAAGCCTGTTTCTTATCTAGGCCTTCATACCACCAGCTACTTTCATTCCTTGTGTCATTCTACTTTCCACTTCTTTTGCATATTATCCTCTCTTTTCTGTCACTGTACCCAGGTATTTGAACTCTCTCACCAACTCCAGTCTCTCTCCATTCGCTGTAACATCACACTAGGAGTCACCTTCTCTCTTGATTACCATCACTTTACTCATTTCTACACTTACTCTCAAGACACAATGCTCACAGAGATCAGCAAAACTCTGCACTAGTCTACCAAGCTCTTGTCCGGTATTTGCAAGTAGAACTGCATCATAAGCATACAACAAATTTGAGATATTCCATCCATCTCCATTCACTGCCAACACCATCCCTCTCCCCATCACTCGTGTTTTTACTACTCTCATCACCCCATTCATATACAGTATATATATATTGAACAACCATGGGGACATTACACAACCTTGTCGCATGCCCACACTGATCGTGAACCATTCACTTAGATGCCTATTTACCCTTACATGTGCCTTGCTACCGTCATAAAAACTCGATGGCACCCAGCAGCTTACAATCTACACCGTACATGTGCAGAACCTTTCACAATCCTTCTCTGTCTACTTTGTCATATGCTTTTTCCAGATCCATAAATGCCATGAACACCTTATAGTTCTTTTTTCCAGATCCATAAATTCCATGAACACCTTATAGTTCATTTTTCCAGATCCATAAATGCCATGAACACCTTACAGTTCTTTTTTCCAGATCCATAAATGCCATGAACACCTTATAGTTCTTCTCACAAGCCTTCTCCACTATCTGTCTTACTGCAAATATTTGATCCACACATCTTCTGCCACTTTTAAAGCCACCCTATTCATCACTCACTTGGACTTCTGATACCTCTCTTACTTTCTACATGATAATTTTTCCATATACTCTCCCTGCCACACTCAAAAACTTATGCCACGATAATTCTTGCACTCACTTCGCTCACCTTTATTTTTGTACAGGGATACAATCACTGCCTTTTTCCACTCTGCTGGCACAGTTTCCCTCATCCATGCCTTCTTACATAACTTCAACAAGCACTTCAGTCTGCTCTTTCCACTACTCTTAATTATCACTGCTCACACCTTAGCAACCCCAGCTGCTTTCCCATTTTTCAGCCATTTCATGGTATTCTTCACTTATGCAAGTGTCATGTTTCTTGGCACTGCATTCCTTGTCTGCACACACCCAAAACCAATCATGTTTACAGTGGCTCTGCTCTCTCCATTCCCATTCGTCAGGCTGTCAAAATATTCTTTCCACCTGGTATTTACTTCATCCCCATGAGTTAATAATCTACCACTTACATCCTTCACACTTTCACATTTCTTTCCACTGTCACTTCAACATTTCTGCACCAGTTTGCATTCATTTCTCTTCCTGGATCATCATTTACCTCCCTTTTCCTCTTCACTAGTCTCTTTATGTGCTTCTTGTTCATTTTTTTTTTTTCGTTCATTTTTGAAGGCTCCAACATGCTTGCATGTGTCGGCCTTGGTCACCTAATGGCGGCTCTCCATGCTGCTCGATCTCTGGCAGCCTCCCTATTAAGTCCCTTAACCCTTAAGTCACATTTAATGACCTCATCCCATGTCTTTCTCGGTCTACCCCTCCCCCAATATTAACACCTCTCACCCTCTGTACCCAATTATCCTCCCCCATCCTCTCCACATGTCCAAACCACCTCAGCCTACCTCTCCTCATCACAACACCAATACACTCCAGTCCCATCCTACCTCTCAACTCTTCTATCGTAAGCCCAGCCCCCCCAGGCCTTGCACGCAGGGACGCACTGCACATCCACCTAATCATTGTCATTTCCGTACGTGTAAACCTGCGAATATCTTCTTCCTTTACTGCCCAGGTCTCACTACCATACAGCATCACACTCCTAACACATGCTGCATACAAAGACCCCTTAGCACGTAAGGAGAGTCCTCTCAATGTCAGGAGAGGCAACAGCTCCCTGAACTTCTTCCAACCACTTCTCACTTGCTCTCAAAATATTTAGTTCTTATTTCAACCGAACCCCTGCTCTGTAATCACTCTAGCCACTTCTTCCTCTTTTCCTCCTATATGCAGTGAGACGAGACAGATAGTGGAGAAGGCTTGTGAGAAGGACTATAAGGTGTTTATGACATTCATGGATCTGGAAAAAGCATACGACAAAGTAGACAGCGAAGGATTGTGGAAGGTTTTGCGCATGTACAGTGTAGATGGTAAGCTGCTAGATGCTGTCAAGAGTTTTTATGATGGTAGTGGAGAATGTGTATGCGTAAATGGGCATCTAAGTGAATGGTTCACGATCACTGTGGGTGTGCGACAAGGTTGTGTGATGTCCCCATGGTTTTCAATATATATTTATATGGATAAGGTGATGAGAGAAGTAAAAAAGCGAGTAATGGAGAGGGGAATCACGTTGGTAATGAATGGCGATGGATGGAATATCTCAAATTTGTTGTATGCTGATGATGCAGTACTACAGTCAAGTCGGCTATGGCGCATGCTTCTACGCCACGGCAAGGTGCCAGACCCCCAAAAACGAACCACGTGCATAAACTATACCTATGGGCGGGCACGGCAAGGTTTGAAAAGCGCGGGCAAATTCCCCTGGCAGCATGCTCCCCTGTTTGTAAACACAGAAGATGGTGACCACTTCAGCTCCATACTACAATTGCTCCAAATGTGGACTTTTTTCTCTCTTATGAGGAGGGTAAACTTCACCAAATTCATTGTGTTAAGTTATGAAACATTAAAGATTCTTTGGGTATTGTGACTAGTTTATAGGTTTGTTTGTAAAACCGTTATGAACAGGTTAGTGACAAAGCACCTATCTCTGAGCTTAGACGAAGTATAATGCCTCCCATCATCACGTATATAAGAGTGATTATTAATGTGTTAAATATGAGTTTTGTTGACACTTGAGCATACAAACTTTATCAAATAAACTTCTTCAATCAGTGACTGACCAGGCAACCTCCGTCATCTTTTATGTTTTCGTCAGCCAGCTGATCTGTGTCTACTTGGGTGAGCTTTTTTTCACTCGATCTGCAGCGCGTGGTATTGCCCAAGTAGACACCCTCCTGTTTTTTGTGCCTATTATTATGTGTAATACATGAACTGACTGATTGCTTGATTATGTGTGTGTGTAAAGTGGGAAAAATGGGGAAAAGTGGGGTGAAAAGGGGGACTCTGGGTGAATGTCCAGAACCAAATTCCATTTTTCCCAAAGGTTAAGTTATCTGTATGGCACGTTTTTCTAGGGAACGGGCGCGGTCCAGAACCAATTAGCCGCGCCTTAGGTGACTTGACTGTACTTCCAAATCAGACAAGAACTTCGTAGACTAGTGCAGAGTTTTGCTGATGTCTGTGAGTGTCATGCCTTGAGAATAAATGTAGAAAAGAGTAAAGTGATGGTTACTGAGAGAGAATGTGACTCCCAGTGTAATGTTACAGTGAATGGAGAGAGACTGGAAATGGTGAGAGATTCATATACCTGGGTACGGTGACAGAAAAGAGAGGAAAATATGCAAAAAAAGTGGAAAGTAGAGTGACACAAGGAAGGAAAGTAGTTGGTGCAATGAAGGCCTTGATAAGAAACAAAGGCTTGAGTGTTGCAGTTGTGGGAGGATTACATGTAGAAGTGTTAGTGCCAACTTTAACATTTGGATGTGAGACTATGGTGTGACATGAAAATGAAAAGTCAAAAGTGAGGGCAGTGGAGATGGGACTGCTGTGTAAAGTATGTAGAGTACAGAGAGTGGATAGGATAAGAAATAATGTGGTGCGTGAAAGATGTGGGGTGAGGAAGTCGGTGGACACCAGAATCAAAGAGAGTGTACTGAGATGATATGGTCATGTGGAGAGAATGGATAACAATAGAGAGGTGAAAAAAGGTATATCTGAGTGAATTTGAAGGAGGGAGGAGGCGAGGCAGGCCAAGGAGAAGGTGGAGGGATATGGTGGATGAGTGTGTGAGGAAGAGAGGTTTGGAAGTCGGTGAGGCTAGGGGACTGACAACAGATCAAGCTGACTGGATGAATATTGTGAGGAGAAGCATATGATCAGGAATCTGGCACCCCTTTTAACATGACAGCGTCTGGACTGACTCTATCGGATACGTTTATGTGACGCTACAGTACATGGTGAATTTTTGGCGTATCAGACTAAGCCAGGATTCTAGAACCTTAAATGGTGAGTGAATGGAAGCGTGGCCCATTGGACTGGGCAAATCTGGGCTGTCTGGATGCTACTACTCCTCACCCTGCCCTAGGGTGGGAAAAGAGGTCCAGATGATGATGATGATGATGATGATGATGATGATGATGATGATGAT
>JAGKTI010031838.1:0-12035 GCA_018397915.1 Birgus latro
AAATGATGAACCTCACTTTAGAATGTTCATACTGTCAGTATGGGGCTTTGAAGCCTAATGCTCAGTTTAGCGCTATTTGGCACTTTCAGCAGTATGTCGGCTCATTTTAAGGAAAACCTTCTGCTCGTACGTAACATTTTACTCTTCCATAACCACTGCACCGAAGTGCGTAGGCCCACTGCACCATCAGTAAACTCAGAGGTAGCACTGTTTTGGCGCTCAATTTTGCATTTTTTTTCCTTTTCAGCAATACAATGGCGAATTTTGGGAAGGTGAACTAAGTAATAAATTTGATTTTTTCATTTACTTTTCAAGAAGTTGTGAAAAACTGTTGTAGCATTAAAAAATATTTGGAATAAGATCTGATCATATTTAGTGCACAGTTTGGCGCTTATTGACTTTAATTTAAAAATATGATGGTACTATCTATCTATTGCCAGACGCCTTAATCCCGTACGGGGTGGCCACAAACAAATCGCCTCCATGTCGCTCTGTCCCCCGCCATTTCACTGCCCTGCTCCAGGCTTACACCCCCCTCTCNCCTCTCCACTCCATCCCTCCATCTCATCCTCGGCCTCCCACCTCCCTCTCCCCCCCTCCACCTCATTCACATACACTCTCCTCGTCAGTCTCTCACTCTCCATCCTCTCCACATGTCCAAACCACCTTAATGTATTCTTCCTAACGCTTCTTATCACATCCACATCCACACCACAACGCTCTTCACTTCCTCCTTTGTCAGTCTGTCTCTCCATGTGACTCCACATGCTCCTCTCATATAACTCATTTCCACTGCTCTCACTCTTGACTTCTGTCCCTCCAGCAGGGTCCAAGCTTCACTTCCATATGTTAAAGATGATATCACAATACTGTCATGCAGCAGCTTTTTCACGTCCATGCTCACTTCCCTGTCTCTTATCACTACTTTCAAGGAACCAATAACCTTTCTTCCCTGCAGCACCCTTTCAAGCACTTCGCCTTCCAAACTTCCATCCTTACTCCTCACACTACCCAAGTACTTAAATGGACTCACATTCTCCATATCCTCCCCATCCAATCTCGCTGACTTCACCTCTCTCGAAGACCATCACTTTACCCTTCCCTACATTCACCTTTAGATTCCGTTTCTTACACACTCCCAAAACTCATCTACCAAGCCTTGCAGCTCCCCTTCGTCTTCACTTAACAACACAGTATCATCTGCAAACAACAGTACAGGGAGTTTCCAAACACTACCCTCTCTCACTAGGGCCACTCCAACATCCACTGCCCGACCTTGTATCTCTTTTATAACCCCATCCATATACAGATTGCACAACCATGGAGACATGACACATCCTTGTTTCAATCCAACCTTCAAATGGAAAGATTCACTCAGTTTGCCATCCACACGCACTGCAGCCTTAGCACCCTCATACATACTCTTCACTGCCTTCAACAACTTCCCATCCACTCCATATATTCTTAATACCTTCCACAAACCTTGTCTATCCACCCTGTCGTCATATGCTATCTCCAAATCCATGAAGGCTGCATACAACTTCTTTCCCTTCTCTATAAACTTTTCCACTAAAGATCTAAGAATGAATATCTGGTCTACACAACCTCTTCTCTTCCTAAAACCTCCCTGTTCTTCTCCAACTAATTCCTCTGTTATTTCCCTAACGCTGTCAATAAGTATCCTACCATATATTTTTCCTATTACACTAAGAAGGCCAATGCCCCTATGATTATCACACACTTCTTTTTCCCCTTCTCCTTTGAACAGAGGAATAATTATACCTGACTTCCAATCCTCTGGGACTCTACCTTCCTCCCAGGCCAATCTGCACACCATCCACATCCATTCTATTACTATCTCTCCCCCATGTTTCAGCATTTAACCACACACTCCATCAATTCCTGGGGCTTTCCCCATTTTAACTTTCTTCATTGCTTCCACCACTTCCATCCTGGTGATTTTTTCCTCCTTCCCACAACCCTCCTTCTCCCAGCCATTCCCCAGCCACTTATACTTGCATTACTTTCATTCTCTGTGTTCAACAACTCATTAAAGTGTTCTCTCCATCTGTTCACATTTTCTCCCTTCTCCACTAATAATCTACCATTTTTATCTTTCACACCCCAACTAACTTCTTTGGCACCCTGTCTAACTCTCTTTATCTCTTTCCAGAACATTTTCTTACATTCCCTCCACTTTACACTGAAATTCCTTCCAAATTCCTCATCCACTCTCTTCTTACTCTCTCTTACTAATCTTTTCACATCTCTCCTCCTCTCTACATATAACTTATATATACTTAAATAACATCTATTACTTTTTCCTAAACTCCCCGACGCGTTTATTCACTGAATCTTTTTTCTCAAAAATAACAGTTTTTGTCTTGTACTTTGTACAGGAATCTACACTGTACCAACTATTTACTACCCCGAGGAAGAAAAAGCAAAACGGTGCTCAGCCAAACGGGAAGACACCAGGCAAATTCTCATTACACTGAGAGGCAACATACCTGCATCTCTAAAACTTGGCAAGTGAGAGACATTTTATTTGAGGCTGTACCCCTCAGAACCACGGAGTTGTTTCCGTTGCTAGTGATTTGGCCATCACCAGTTGGCTTATACTCGACCGACCACATGCACCATGTGTAGTGGCAGACACGATGCCCAGAAATGCCTTGACAAGTTTAGGGCGAACCAGCCGATAAAATCCAGATACACCATCTGCCAGATGAGCCACCATGAGCAGAACTGTTCCTGCCCAGTATGCCTGGCAAGAGTAAGAAGAGCCATGAAGGGGCAAGCCAACTGGGTGCAGGAAAAACAAAAGATATCCCTAGCTCCCCCAGGCATCTTTGTTAGGTACAACCAAAGAACACAACCCCAACCCCGATCATAAGCAATGTCACCAAAATGAGTCTCCAAAAGTCAATTCCCATATTTTTTTTTTCCCCCATATCCCTGGAACCAAGCCAGCCCCCTCAGCTATGACAGCGAGTGCAAAATCAAGCCAACCCCCTTTCTTCCCCCCCCAAGAAAAAAGTCAGTCAATGACATCAAGACACAGACTGGGCCAAGCTACTGCGACGCCTGACTTGACAACACAAACTCCAACCCTCCCCTGCCAACCAGCAACGCCAACTCCAACCCCCAAGACAACCCTCTCCCCCTGACCCAAGGAAGTTTGAGATAACCAAGGAAACTCTTCGAACCTTCTCCCGGTCCCTAAACACATGATAGTGAAGAGCACTGGGTAGTGATAATGAAGGGCATCAGGAACCAGATCGGCCACCAACTCAACTCCACCTCTGTATGCCAGGGATAAATCAAATACTGTAATAGAAGAGTTCCTGAAAGACTCCCACGTCTACAACAACAGCCCAGTGCACCCACAGCCACAGAGCCACACTCAGTCCTCAAACACCCGACACAAAACCGAAGCCACCTAAGCAATAAGCGTAACTCAGAGCAACCTTACTGAAGAATCCCACAAACAAGCTCAGCACGACTCCAACCAAAACAAAGCTCCCCCAAAAAGACAGGAACAATAAGGAGTGCCCATAGACCCAGAAGACAGACACACTCCCAGATCCAGATCACCACTGAGAGATGAAGACCAGATGATAAGAGTAAACCTCACCCTCACACAGGCCTATATCCAACCACCTCTCCTTGGCCACAACCAATCACACGTCCGTCTCATAACTTCATCAGCCAATATAAAATCGCACAATGGAATATCTTGAGAGCCAGAAACAAAGTCGCCCTATTGGAAGAGGCCACTCACCAAGACAGAATATAAGTCTTTTTGCTATGGGTAACCTTTGTCAACAGACACAACACGCTAAGACTACGTGGCTATGGATCCCCAAGAGGCTGTGCCATATTAATCAGAAATAGCATTCGAGCCTCACAATTCAGCCAATACCTTGGTGTGGAGAAAGGATAGAAATCCTAGGGGTTTCCATCACTCTATGCAACACCACTTTTCTGCCACTCTTCTGAGCCTATCGCAAACGAACAACTGAACCAGACCTAGCCGAACTATTCATTTTAGCAGCCAATGGAAATCCTCGTCGCAGATGACTTCAGTGCCCATCAACCCCATCTTGGCTCACCTTCAGCAACACACCCAGCTGGCCGTCATACAGAAGAATGATAGAACAAATACCCGACACCACACTGCTAAAAGACCCCAACACGCCCACACACATACGAGGAGGCAGACCTGACCTCACCTTCGCCTCTACAGCCAAATCACACTCCACCCACTGGGAACTGAACCCCACCTTAGTCTCAGACCAGTTCGCCAGTATGTACACCCTAGAACTCACTCCCCTGCCCCTACCTCCCTGGCACCCCTAGAAATTGTGCACCAAAAAGGTCAACAGAAAGCTGTTCACATCTATGTTCGAAAAGTCATGTCATCAGTAGTATACAACCAGGACGGGAAGGAAAAGCAGTGCAACGAAAGCATTGGGGGGCCGAATGCTAACTGCCCGCCACAAGCTTCCTACAAGCCAGACTTAAAGGAAAAGTCTTTAGAATTCAGTCACTGCGCTTCACAAAAAGCCAATTCATGTTAAAATTGGAAAAAAAAAAAAAAAAGGCATTCGGGGACGGAATGCTGGCACTGGTCAACAAAATTTTAACTTGTCTTTTTTGTCCCACAAACCAAATTATGGTAGTAAATGGCTTCCTGTACACCAGAAAACCATTTACTACTCTATAACCATATTATGGCGTGTGGTGGTTTAGTGGGTAATGGAGGCGCTCCAGTCGGATTGAACCTGTGTAGGTTTATATCCAAGGGATGGTTGGGGTTTATTGCTCACGTAATGCCACTCAAGGATGAGTGAGGCTGGTCACTTTCATCTTAAATGTCAGGACCAACTTGCCTAGCCCTAGGCTCCCACGCTCCTCGTGAAGAACATGGGAAACACAGGATTGGATGACGGATGGATTGATGGTCGTATATTACTCATTCATAAATAAGGCTGGTACTACACATAAAAACTAACCTCTAAAGTGTAAAAGTGTATGATTTTCGGCTACATTTGGCCTCAGGAACATCCCTCCTCAGCGTCCAGCAGTAATCTGCCAACATAGAGGGAATCCACTTTCTTGGTGCCGCTTTTCCATATCCAAAATGCCCTGGTGAAATCTTTCGCTTTGCTCACCACTGCCCCAGGATTTTCAAGGAAAAAGTCAAAGGGCAGGATCAAAAAGTGGATTTTTAGACTCATATTGTACCTCAGAGCTTTAAATGAAGTCAATAGAGCTTTTCCTTCACAGTAGTTTTCTGATCTGTGATTTCCCAAAAAATCTTTGCAAAGTCTCTTAAATGACAGCCATGCTGTCTCTTCAACGTCATTTAGCTCTTCATCCAACTTTTCATCTCGAAGAAGTTCCCTGATCTGTGATCCTACAAAAATATCCTCCTTGATTTTTGCATCCATGATTCTGGGGAATTTGTTCCTCAAATATGTGAATCCATGGCCAGTTTTATCCATACCTTTGAAGAAGTCCTTCATCCACCCGAGATTAATGTGCAAAGAAGGCAGATAAATTTTCTCAGGATCAACAAGAGGAGAATTAATGACATTCTTCTTCCCTGGAGTCAGTGATGTTCGTTTTGGCCACACTTTCTTTACATAATGAGTATTCTTGTCCCGGCTGTCACACTCACAGAGGAAACAACAGAATTTTGTGTGAAGTTGCATTCCCCGTAAAAGTACCACAGCCTTAACGTCACCACAGACATTCCACTTAAAGCCCCCATACTTTCCCCCCCCCCCCAAAAAAAAAACAACCTGCATGTTATCATACAATTCCTTCATGTTAGTTGTGTGAGCCAGAGGAACGGAGGGGAACTTATTTCTGTTGTGGAGTAGAACCTCTTTCAAGCTTACTTTTGAGGAATCAATAAACAAGCGTCACTCAGTAGTGTTATATTCGTGGCAAGGTTCCTTCATAACAGAACGAACATCGTTGCAAAATACCAGACCATCTTCAAGGGGGAAAAATTCTTTGAAAACGTCGTGGCGATCACGATGAAAACAAACGTTAGTTTCTTTCACGAGAAGATTTCAGCCCTTTAACCTGGAACCCAAAAGTTTGGCTTGCTTCTTAGACAAATTTAAATCGCAGACGAGATCGTTAAGATCTTGACTCAGCAAATGTGGTTCACTTGAACAGCTTTATTAAAATGTTGGATCCATATTGTCCTCTACTTGGTCTACTGTCTCATCACCAGACTCATCGCCACTCAGTGTCATGTTTCCTGGAGGCTCTGGCACAGGTAATTCCTGACCGTGAGGTACTGGCCTCATAGCAGCTGGTGAATTAGAATATTTAACAGTATGCTTGGATTTTGATGTTATACCATTTATATTTGTCAGGCAGAAGTAGCAATCAGAAGCGTAATCTTTGAATTCTCTCCAGTCCATAGGAATGGCAAGAGGCATACGGCGTAACCTTTTGCCCATGCTGTGAGAAGCCTGACACATATGACACAACAAATATGGGGGGCCCAACTTTTCTCGGCATTATAATGGTGGATGGGGAGAGCACAGTCTGTCAACAGAGTGGAAAAGACATTGTTTACACAATGAGTTCTAGCCTGCTGCTGGGAGAGAACTGCTACTCAGGAGTGGGCACTGTTTGCCCCATGTCCAGACGTCTTTCTGCAGGCCCCTGGTGACTCATTGATCTAGGTTTGTGCTTTCAAAAAAAAGCTATTGCACTTCACAAACAGTGAAAATAGCTCCGTATGTTAGATTTTTTTTTTTTAATGCTCTGTAGAGCACTGGTACATATGTGCTGTACCGTCCTTAATGCTATGCGAGTATGCTGGAACAAAAAAAGAAAAGAAAACTATGGACGATACAGAAATTCTTAAAACATAACTGAATTTAGCGTTCAGAAATACTTTAAAAACATATATTATTTTCCATAGGACAGAATCTTTGTTGACCAATGTTATTCTCAAAACAAAATCTTTATCCATGTCTTAACATACACACACACACACACACACACACACACACACACACACACACACACTGGCAAAAACCATATCGTCTCGCCTTGCTAAAGGTGGGAAATAAATATCCACAGTCTTCCCAACTGCCACAGAGACATCATTTCCCAGAACCACCAACCGGCAGCCGTTCTTCAGAACCACTGGTTTTAAAATGAGTGGGTTAAAGGACTAAACCACCATATAAATAGAAACAAAAAACTATACAGAGCGCAACCCGCGCCAGAAGACAGAGTCCTCCTCCAAAGAGTCCTCCAGCACACCACCAGGGAAAAGCTAAAGTTCACTGAAGACAAATGACTAGAGTGGTGCTGCTCCATTAGCTCCATTCCCAGCAACACACCCCGACCCACAAGAAGCAGAGAGATTAGCAACAGTCTTCACCCAGGCGATCTCACCCAGCAGCTACCACAACACATCCAAGCATCCCTAAACACCCTACATCAGGAATGAACCACAACTGTCCAACCTCAAAATATCACCCAGCAAGAACTGACGAGCCCTTCACCACACAAGAACTACGACAGGCTTTGAAAACAAGGAAATAAACTGCCCTCGGCACAGATAGCATCACATTCTTCATGCTTGTTCATGCAGAGTCCACGACCATGAACAAGTACTTAAGCCTCATCAAACAGCCGTGGGAACTAGGCAAACTCCCCAGAGCTCGGAATAAAACAGCCATCCAGCCCATACCTAAGCTTATAGATCCCCCAAACTACTGACCCATCTCTTTGCTAACTTGACTCTCAGAACCAAGGAAAGGATGGCCCTTCATTGCTTAACCTGACATATCGATCCTCACCACAACCACCAGCACCTCGTCACCTACACAAAGGACAGAGGGAATGCACAAAGCTTAACCGTATATATAGCCGAGCTAAGAGACGGTACCGGACTTGCAATGTTTCTCGATCTTGAAAAAGCTTTAAGCTGACCTGCCATGAGCTCCTGTCTTCATCCTTGCCAAGAAAGCGGTGGAAGGATGACTGCTCTGCTGTCTTGAAAGTTGGAGAGGCTCTTTTTTTTTTTTTTTTTTCCAGGGACACACCTCTGCCCTGCATAAGCACCTCAATGGCAACCCACAGGGCAGCAGCATCAATCCCTCTCTCTTCAACACCCTCATGCAGTGCATTTTCCATACAGATCTCGGACCTGACATAAAGCTCCTCTGCTACACCAATGACCTGATTTAGTGGTCAAGCATGGACTTTTCTGCTCAAGCTCCCTAAGGGCATTAACCCGTATCCAACAATCATGCACAGAGCCTAGCCTCAAAATCAACACCGACATAACAAAAGCCCTACCATTTGGCATGCGAACTTCACCGAAACCCCTCTGTCTTAAGGACATCTCGATCGACTATGTCATATCTAGGAGTAAAACTTGACTGCATACTCACATTCATAAAAGAGATAAACTACCTCATAGAATCAAACTAAGGATATATGCTCTCAGGGCCTTAGCAGGGAGAAGTAAAGAAGTATCGTACTAGGTCCCCAGGCATTTCTACATCCCAGTCAGCCGTTCCATAGTAAACTGTTCCACTCACGTACTGCCCAACAACACAATCCTGATACAAAAACTGGAAGTAATTCAAAATGAAGCTCTGAGAACAGTAACTATTTCACCAATGTGGACATGCCACTGTAATCTTTGTATTGACCGTAGTGTAGAACTGCTCCGTCACTGCCTCCAAGTCAGAAATTTAGGGGTACTAGCAAAAATGGCGCACCTTGCTTTTTTACTTATACCTTGACAGGAGTCCGAGCTGCGATCAATATACACCCCAATCCACTCAAAAAGACCCGGACCGATATTGAAGTTCAGGCCATCCGCCTACTCAGTCTGGAAGAGGTCATACAAGAACCAGACACACCAAATCCCGATTATTACAAGCCACCCCCATGGTCACCACAATACTGTACTTCCAATTCGTTATTTGTCACCATCCAGCCAAGGCTCACACACCTCCACAGCTACTACGCCAGGAAAGCCTCGAGAGAACTCCATTCACCTGTTTCATCTATGGTTCAGCAGACCCACTCAAAACTGATGCGGCCTTTCTCTGCCAAGATCACCAACATGGGGAATTCAAAATGGCATCTCAACTCTCCAGACAGAAATCATTGCCACTGGTGAAGCCCTGACGGATGCAAAAAAAAAAAAAAAAAACGAAAAAAAACGCAATATCTAGGCACATTATTATACACACTGACTCTCTTTCCACTAACCATTTGCTGCTCTGACCAGACTGCCAAGACATCAATGTTTTAACTATGATACTAAAAACAGCCATCCACATCACTGAAGAAAGCAAAAGTGTAACACTTCCAGTCACGTCGGATTAAGCGGCGAGGAGGCAGATCATGCAGCCAAACAAGCCACTCCTTACCCAAATATGGACATCAAAATTCCACCCAGACCATCCCAAACCAAAAGAAATATCATGGCCAAAACAACTGCTCCCAACAAAAAGATCAAGAACACTTGGTAAATGATAGCCCCCCATCAGCGGATTGGTAAGCCTTACCTACCAACTGTGAACCCCTAAACACACCCCAACACGGAGGAAATTATATACTTCATGAGCAAAATTCAGCGCCAACGACCGGGCTGTCAGCGTCCCTCCTCCTCAGACGCACTCAATAATCCCCCAATGACCCACATGAGCATTGCAATGCAAACACACCTTCCCCCATCCAACATTAACTGCACAAATACACATCTTCAACGAGTCTCAGAGCTGGCAAAAAATACCCAAACCCAGATATACCAACGAACCGGTCCTCAGCGCCAACACTCCTACGAGCCGCAGGTGCTTCCATAATCAGGAACACTCCTAAAAACATCTCGAGTGAGGTGGTAAGGCGTTCCACCCTCCTTATTAAAAATAAGATATTGTGAGACTGACTACGACCGTCTACGGGGAAAAAAAAAAAAAGATACTCAGGTACCACCAACCGGGCTGCATTCAAGGCCTGGACCCCGTAGTTTGGGAGATCAATCTTGAAAACAACAAACGATATATGTCTGGTACTGTTCGGGCGAAGGAAGTGAAAGAGAATAATCACACACTCAATTTTTGACGAGGTTTTAATTCTTAGTCATAATGAACTGGTTGGGCGGCATTAAGAATGAAATAAAAAGGATTTTTATGTGCTGAATCGGTTAATGTTCAATTTCACGTCACATGTCTGTTTAATGTATAAAAAAACGCCTGAAAGTGTGCATGAAAATATAGACGTGTAATATGCATACTAAAATTGGCAAGAAGGTAATGTAGTGTTATTGGGGGCTTCCTCAGCCCATCAGTAAACCGCTCTTGGAGTTGCTCTGAGTCCGGATTTACAAACTTGCAATAAATTCCCTGTCGCAATTGTCATTTGCTTTCGTAACAAGAACAAGGAGAGTGTTGAATGTTTCGGTCTCGTTCTTCCTGCATATATAAATCTGAATTAGGAGCAAAAATTTTTTTTTTCATGTTTTCCTTGTTTTACAGGTGATGATAATCTTCCCGTGTTTCTTGTTCTTCCAGCAAATACATTTTTCCTTCCAATGAGAAAAATAATCTTAAGTTATTTTGCTTTACAAGAAGGACAAGGAAAGGAAAGTGTATAATCTATCAATGATCCTTGTTCATTCTGCCACAAACAAATCCTGGTCATGACAGGGGATTGATAAGTTTCTTTGTGAATCTGTCCTATGGTCACCCGGAGTGGTCTCTACTTCCTCAGCCTTGCTTTGCACTTTCCTGTCGGTCACGCATTAATTCTCCTTTCCTTTTCCTCACTTCTTTCTTATTTTTACATTTATTTTCTTGACTCCTTTGAGTCTTTTTATCATTATACTTTATTTATATATTTATCCTTTGTCTTGTTGAGTCGTCTTTCGCATTTCTGTCAGTTTTCTTTATTCTTGCCCACACTCCTATTTTCCTGCCTTCTTTTTTGTCTGTTAGCAGATTCTCGTCTTTCTCGTCCTTTGTCGTATTTACTTTTAGTCATCATTTTGGCCGTTGTACATGTAGTTAGTCTTTATTTTCATCCATCATCCCATAGGTACGGTGCGTTATGCCGTCTCCCTGTGCCCTTTTCTGTCTATGCTTGTGTCATTTTTTTGTTTTTGTCCTAGGGCTCGTACCCCATGTACAGGGCAATAACGGACTTGCCGTTACTGTTTCTTTTTTCTGATAGCATATACCTTATACCTATCCACACTGTCTTTATGCCTGTCTCTTATCATTCTCTTCTCTTCCAATGGTCACACTTTCCTCCCACTCATCTTTATGCCTCCTATTTTTACCGCATTCACAGAGGCAACAAATATATTGCTTGTACCTAATTGCGTCACTCCATTCCTCCCTCGCTTACTCACTGAGTTACTATACTTTCTTGATCAATGGGATCCAGACATAATGGAAGGATTGTTTGGAAAGCTAAATTTTGCACAATGGTAGACCTACCCCTGGGTCAGATTTCAGGCAGGGTATGACCCCTGAGGGCGGCAACCCCCGGTTGTCCAACACCAACTCATTAGGCTCGGTCATTTTTTCCCTTGGAACATGAATCATTGCACAATGGAAGAGCTTCATTTGCGCTACGTTATAAGCATAGTTGAACCCCCAAGGACCGGCTCCCACAGGAGGGACAGCCCTTTGGGGTCTCGACCCAAGTCGATATGCACGGCCTAAGTTTTTAACCGAAGTACATGAAAGTTTGCTTTTTGATAGATGTTCATCTCGGCAACGTTTTGAGTAGGATGGAACTACCGAGGGTCGCAACTCATGGGGGAGGGAGCAACTCCCAGGGGTCCTGGTATAGCCATTATGTAGAGCCATTATGCATACTTGCAGACATTTACCCCGGGCATGTTTCAGCCAGGTTGGGACCCCCAGTGACAAACCCCTACAGGTGGAGGGAGAACAGTGCCATAGTTTTTACGTAGGCACACGAAAGGTTGCACAATAGCGCACCTTCACCAGCGTTTACTGAGG
>JAGKTI010031839.1:0-12035 GCA_018397915.1 Birgus latro
GTTTTTTTTTTTTTTTGGCTAAAACCTCTCCTTTTGGTTAAAAGCATCGAAAATTCATAGATAAATTGCCCTCCTGAGCTTATAAATGTTGCTATAGGTGAGAATACCCTCACCTTTTCATTGTCTGTAAGGGTACCTGGCTTCAAAGAAAACGAACTATGGAGGGTTAACTAATTCAAGCCACTTTAAATTATGTATTTATTTGGTACGAATTTATGTGTAGTAGAAGACCATATTGGTTTTCACACAATAATATAGGTGATATAAACATTGTTCAGTCACCAAACACATCAACATATGGCACCTTCCTTTACGACATTACCACCTCATCAGTTCTGTTTATTTCTTCCTCGAGCTTCTTTATTTCTTTGTCCTCCACCTCAGGAATCACTTTCACCATGAATTTCATCATTAAAGAGACCATGGCGCAACATTTCTTTACTGGCCAGGTCACTTCCAACAGGTGAATTGCTGAGTGTGAGGGGAGAGGAGGAAGGGGGGGTCAGGTGGGGCCAGGCAGTATCCCCGCTTGCTAGCAGGTAGAGGAAGGTCACCCACATATGCCTGTCAAAAATCACCCATGAAACTTGAAAAATATGCAAGTGACTGACCTTGTAATTGCGCGACGTATGGGTACGTTGTCGGGTGTCACCGTGACAAAACGTTGCGATGTACCCATACGTCGTCCGGACGTGTCGGGTTAACCCGCCCAGTCCCCCCAACGTATGATGCACGTCACCATTTTTCTTCACACTCAGACCCACCGACGGGCATCATAATTCAGTCAATTGCAAGGCCCGTTGTTTGCACATTTTTCAAAATTCGTGGGTGATTATTGGTAGGCATATGTGAGAGACCTTCCTCTATTTGCTGTCAAGTGGGGATACTGCCTGGCCCCACCTGACCCCCCTCCCCCCTCCCCCCACACTCGGCAATTCACCTGTTAGCAGTGACCTGACCAGTAAAGACATGTTGCGCCACGGTCTCTCCAATGACGAAATTCATGGTGAAAGGGATTCCTGATGTGGAGGACAAAGAAATAAAGAAGCTAGAGAAAGAAACAAACAGAAGTGGTGGGGTGGTAATGTTGTAAAGGAAGGTGCCATATGTTGGGGGTTTTGGTGAGTGAATAATGCTTATATCACCTACGTTATTGTGTGAAAACCAATATAGTCTTGTACTACACATAAATTCGTACCAAATAAATAAGTATGTAATTTAAAGTGGTTTGAATTAGTTAACCCTCCCATAGTTCGTTTTCTTTGAAGCCAGGTACCCTGAAAGAGAACGAAAAGGCAAGACTGACTGACTCACCTGTAGCAACATTTATAAGCTCAGGAGGGCGATTTCTCTACGAATTTTCGATGTTTCTCACCAAAAGCGGAGGTTTGAGCCAAAAAAAAGACAAGTTGAAAATCGGTCGGGTTCTGAGGGTGGGTTGGGTAAAAAAGCGGTCGGTACTTGGCAGGTTAAACCATCTGGTATCATGGTTAACACGAGGTAATCAGACAGACAAATAAAGAGAGACAGACAGACAGACAAATAGAGACAGACAGAGACGCCCACGTAATGAACTTTGTCATACAACACACCCTGTTCCTCTTCTCCCATTTTCTTTAACCCAGCTGCCACCTGGTTCCAAGATTAATCCCTTTACTACGTGATTTGCCTGAACTGAAACAAGTGGTGCCAGACACAACAAACCTTGCCTGACAGCAGTTATTTTATTGTTTTAAATACTGACTCACTTCTGCCATGTATCATCAATAAACAATTAAAGTTTAAGGTAATGGAGAAAATGTTTTCAATTTACGCCCTCTGAAAAACCGTGATCTTGCAATTGATCTTTCAAGGTCACTTAAGGTCAAAGGTCATGCTGCCAAATGAATGACCATATGTGACTTCCTATATCTTGGTAATAGTAAATATCCCTATCTTGAATGAGGTTCGAGTTATTGACCTCTGAATGCTCGTGACCTTGAGTTTGACCTTTCAAGGTCACTTACGGTCAAAGGTCAAGGTACTAATTAAAAACTCTTATGGGATTTCCTGTATGTTGATAATAGTAAATATCTCTCTTCAACCACTTTCGAGTTATAACTCCCTGATTATCCATGACCTTGAGTTTGACCTTTCAAGGTCTTTCAAGGTCAGTGGTCTTGGTGCCAAATGAAAGCCCATATTACGAGTTCCTGTATGTTCCTAAGAGTAAATATCTCTTTCTTCAACCGTTTTCATGTTATAGTCCTCTGAAAATCCGTGACCATGTTTTTGACCTTTCACGGTCACTCGATTACCTCCAAAATTTATCGCCTTCTTCGGGGACCAGTGCCCACATATCCTGAAAGTTTCATATTATTTCATTTTTCAATCTGTGAATCTTTGTCACGATTAAGGTACTCAACGCCTTTAGTAATAACGAATCAGACAATCTTTTAAAATTTATCAGCGAGACCACACACACACACAAAAAAAAAATAAGCTGCAACAAAGAAGGATAATCTTGATATAATCAAAAACCTCCTCTCCATTATATGCGATTAGAATAAACTCCCTAGGAGTGTGGTCGACAGCAGAACTACACATAGCTTTAAGAAGAAATTATATAAACATCTTGATGCGATCAGTATTATATGAAAACGAAAGTAAATGTATATTCACAGCTATATGAGTGTGTACACGTACACCCGAGAGAAATAATCGGTAGCCCCCCTAGTAGATGAAGTCAAGGGATGGATAGACCGGGCGAACGAACACGACCTCCCCCTCTCCCCCTACCCCCTACCCCCTCCCCGCCCTAATCGGTAGCCCCCCCTAGTAGCTGAAGTCAAGGGATGGATAGACTGGGCGAACGAACACGGCCTCCCCCTCTCCCGCTACCCCAGTCCCTCTCCTTTCCACCCCTCTCTACCCAACCCCTCTCTAAACATTTCCGGCTGTTTGAAACAATCGTGGCTGGCGATGTTACGGTGTGTTTTGTTTTTTTGTCCGACTTTGGGCATAGGCTTCACAGCCTGCTATCAAGGCCTAGCAGTCCTCCTACATACCACACACCTCTACATGTGTGTCCATGTCTACATGATATAACCTTTACATGCGTTACCATGAGCATTAATAACATACCATGGAGTAATGTATAGTGTTATTATGGTATAGTTAGCATATGAACGTGGAGAAGCGATGTGATATAAATAAAGGCAGAAGAATGGAAAAAAGCGGACTGAGTATAATTTTATTGCATTTTAATAATATAGTCATACTAATATCAAGTAAATAATATTTACATATGAAGTGTATGAAACTATTTCACCCATATTTACGATATCTTACCGTCTGTCACTCCATTCCCCACCTCTAGCACCCTTTGTTGCCAAGAACCAACAAATCCAAGAACATGAATGAAACATCTAGCACATTTTATATACTTATATATTTCAAATCAGGTGGACAACATGATACCACACAGTAGAGGAGTAAGTCCTCTCTGGTTTTAGTTGATAGGCGAAATACCCCCAGCAATTTCCAGTGTTATTGTCACAAGGCCATAATGCTATGTATTGCTAGCAGATTGTATGTGGGATTACGATCTTTGTATGCTGCCTGTCCTTACAGAGAACAACGTGGCATTTACCACACGCGAATCTAAGACTTACTGTTTATGCTAAACATAAAAGACTCATTTTGCTCTAGGCATTATTGCAGCGGCCAAACAAAATTATTCCTCATGGGACTAGCCGTCTAACCGTTTGCTGTAAAGCAACGTAATCCCACACTGCAGTCATTACACTTACACATGCTGATGTAATCACTACTGTGATTAGGTTGGGGAAAATGGTATTTGATTCAGTATAACAGGACTGTAGTCCTCATCTTAAGATCGAATGGCTATGCGCTGACAATGTGTTGCAGGTCTGTGTGTATGTGGATGTGTGCAACTATGCAACATTTGTGTGTGTGTGTGTGTGTGTGTGTGTGTGTGATTCATACCAGAGAATGACTCGAAGCTTTGAAGCAAAGTCTCATATATAGAGGGAATATTTTTCGTAGCTGATTTCGTGTCTATATAAATATAAATACAATCCCTTTACTATTCGGACGCCCATTATTCGGATCCCTCACTATTCGGACCTTATGAGCTGTCTGCCCCCCAAAATGCCCAAAAATTCGAAAAAATCCGGAAAAAAATCCGATTTTTTGAACTGCGTCAGTTTGAATTTCCCGTGCGTGCCAATAGGTTGTGTGTGTTTTCGCGCATGGCGCCTGTCTGTCCTTCCCATTTCCCGCTCCACTTCTGGCTCGTAAACACGCTCCGACAGTGGTGGCCGAAGTGATTGGTTTTGTGGTGATACCCTACCTCCTGCAGGGCCTGATGCTGCTCTTTACCTTCTTCAGCATGTGTGTGATGATGGCCCTGCCTCCTGAGAAGAGGAAGAAAGTGGTTCTAACTCTGAAGAAGAAGAGGGAGGGGTATTGGAGAAGGTGGATGCCGGGTGGCCGACATCACGGATTCGTCGTGAATTCAACATCCCTCGCACCACCTTGTTTGATATCAAGAAGTCCCGAGACAAACTACAGCAGTACACGGCTGATTTCGCTTCGAAGACCAAACAAAACGTGGAGAGGAAGGTGATGTTTACTCCTAAGTATGCAGACATCGACTGGTCCACGCTGATTTGGTATCGACAACAACGTGCTGCTGGTGTGTTGGTATGTGGAACGGAGCTGAAAGCTGCTGCTGAGAAGTTTGCAAGGCTCCAGGACTCGTCACTAGACCACACGGGAATTTACTGTTATGTACAGTGCAGTGAAGTGATGTGATCCCAGTTATGCAAAAAAAAAAAATGTTGTGGAAAGTGTTAGTGAGAAGTGCTGGTGATTGTCAATTGCAAAGGTGTGTCAGGTGCAAGGTCTTCCTGTCAGAGTCTGAGATGATAGAGCGAGTTATACATCAGGACGGCGGCTTCTTTTTCGTAAGTACCCTAACTTCATCAAAATTCCTTGTTTTGTTCTTTCCATATCATTAATCTCATGCATAAACTGTGTGTAAGATGATTTCCATAATGATTTTCATGTCTAACCTGTTTTCAGCACGCTGTAAATGTGTTAAAAAATTTCCCTAAATGTTAATCATAATTTCCCGCTTTCATTTTAATTTTTTCATGCATGGTTTTAAGTGCACCAGCTATGAAAAAGGTAAATCCCAGTGAATTTCATGTCTGGTCATAACCTAACCTAACCTAACCTATCCTAACCTAACACTGTGTTAATCATAATTTCCTGCTTTTAATTTTTTTTTTTTCATGCATGGTGTCAGGGGGGAAAACGTATAATTCAAAAAGAAATGTATAATTCAGGAGGATAATGTGATATTGTATAATTGGAGTATACAATGTATAGCTATGTGTGCTAGGAATAACTATCGAGTCATTTAATACGAGAGAATAGACTCGTGAAATCAAGTAGCGATTTCACTTTTATGCTGGCTTACTTCACCAATTCTCTAGAGTCGAGAATTTATAGACTTTCTCAACGGTACACAGCAGAGACTAGATGCTCAAGTAGGCTGCAATATTGTACCGTTGGCCTCTGAGAAAGTTAGTTTCTCCCCTTAACATTGGAAAATAATAATAATAATAATAATCAGGATCTTGGCTGAGCCAAACTCCTAGCTAGCACAACGGATTTAAGGATTAATGCCAAAAGCTGACTTAAGTACCAGTCGTGATTCAATATAAAGAGTTGTGCTAATGTGGAGTACCAAAACTGTACTAAATATGTGGGAAAAATTAAACACGACCGTTACATTTAACAAAGCTCAAGAAAACGAACTGTAAATTTATTGAATACAAGAAAATAAATTTACGTTACATTACTCCAATTCAAATCAAAGAAAAGGAAATGCTCTCACTCAAACACTCAGACAAATAGCTAATCAACACAAAAACTTAAGCCGAGGAAAACAAAAGGAAATACTAATCGGTATAGATGAGACTGTGCTGTAGTCGATCACCAAGGACTGGTGGGAGCTTCGGGAATACACGCCAATACAAGCTGAGATCTGAAATCGATAAGAAAAGTGATCACTCAAGCTTTCGAAAAGCATAACCACACGCACCGTGGCTACAAAGCAGATTAACTCTGGTTTTGAGTGTCCGACGTGAAGAACGTGAGAAAGGGGCGTGGCCCGGGCAACGGCCGGGAGGCGGAAGCGATAATTCAGAAATTATCGCTCAGAGGAATGCACCGTCTGCACATAAAAACAATCACTCGTGAAAGAATGACGAAAGTTTTGACAACTTGATGTGAATGTAAGTACGCGAGCGGACGGTTTGAGAGAATGAGCGAAATATCGTACATTTCATAATCATTCGATCCTCCCGCAAAATCACTCGATGTCACAATTTACGTTACATAATTTTACGATGTAGAAAATTCGTGACACATGGTTTTAAGTGCACCAGCTATGAAAAAGGTGAATGCCTTTGATTATTGTGCAAGATGATTACCATAAAGATTTCATGTCTAACCTGTTTTCAGCATGCTGTAAATGTGTTTAAAAATTTCCCTACATGTTAATCATAATTTCCTGCTTTCAATTTATTTTTTTCATGCATGGTTTTTAAGTGCACCAGCTATGAAAAAGGTGAATGCCAGTGAATTTCATGTCCGGTTATAACCTAACCTAACCTAACCTAACCTAACACTGTGTTAATCATAATTTCCTGCTTTTAATCTAATTTTTTCATGCATGGTTTTAAGTGCGCAAGCTATGAAAAAGGTGAATGCCTTTGATTATTGTGCAAGATGATTACCATAAAAATTTTCATGTCTAACCTGTTTTCAGCATGCTGTAAATGTGTTTAAAAATTTCCCTAAATGTTAATCATAATTTCCTGCATTCAATTTAATTTTTTCATGCATGGTTTTTAAGTGCACCAGCTATGAAAATGGTGAATGCCAGTGAATTTCATGTCCGGTCATAACCTAACCTAACCTAACCTAACCTAACCTAACCTAACCTAACCTAACCTAACCTAACCTAACCTAACCTAACCATTTTTCTGGTAACAGTTTACATCATTTACTGTATTTTATGCTTTGTATCCAATAATTTAGTGCATAAAATGTGAGAAAAGATTATTTCCATGTCCGATACTTACTTATACTATGCTGGCAAGTTCTAACCACCTGTGCCTCACTCACCTCTAAATCAACATTTTTTGGTTAAAATTCAATTAATTCATGCTTTGTGTGCATTATTTATGTGAAAGGGACCTAAATAAGTGCTATAAGTGCTATACATGTCCGGTAGGGAGGTAGGAAGGTAGTTTTCTGATTTAGGTTAGGTTAGGGTCATGAATGACCAGTGCTGGAGCTTCAGGCCCAATATTCGGACAAGACCACTGTTCGGACATGCCTTTGGCTCTATTGCATCGAATAGTGGAGGGAGGTAACCAGAAAACATTTTTTGGATAATTACAACTAGCTGAAGCGCCGCCAGATGGTAACAGATATCGTAAATGAAGTTGATACAGCTTCATACACTTGAAATTGGAATATTATTTACTTGATGTTAATAAGAATATATCATTATAATGCACTGGAAGTATATTCGCTCAGCTTTTTTCATACTCATGTCTTTATGTATATCACATTGCTTTTCCACGTTCATATGCTAGCTGGTAACACACTATCGCACAATACTTCGTAGTATCTTATTAACACGAGTGGTAACTCACGTCAGTGTTAAGTCATGTAGACAGATACAACGTAACATCGCCAGCCACGAATGTTACAAACCTACCTGGCAAACGTTTAGACGGGGGTTTGGTAAGGATGGGAGGGGAGGATAGGGCCGGGGGAAGAAGGGGAGGCCGTGTTCGTTCGCCCGGTCTATCCTTCCATTGGCCTCGGCAACTAGGGGGTCTACCGATTATTGCTTTCGCGTGTACGTATGTATGTGCATGGATACAAGTAAGTATATCCTGTCTCTGGAAAGTAAAGGGTAGAGTGGCGATCCATGATCTGACTCCACCTGACCTGACATGATCTGACCAAATATGCATTAACAGGTATAGCCATCGAGTTCACCAAAGTATTCTTATCCTTGTCTGTTCTTTCGGGACAAGAAGCAATGATAAATATATATGTGTAAATGCATATGCATCCAAATACTGACATGGACATATTTAAGCTTATGCATTTTGTGCACGCACATGAGTGTGCATATTTTTATATACATGCATAGAAATTGATCATACAGTTCAGATCTCCTATTTTCTATATAAATAAAAAATAATAATAAAAAGTGCATGCAGTAGATTAACATTAGGATTAGCATGTGACTGTATGGTCAGCCTTTCCATTTCCATTAGATTGCAGTTTCTGCCGATCCTATGGAATGTCTTCTAAACCTTACAAGGTGTTGCTACTCAGTTTTTTTTTTTTCCTGTACGGTAAAAGCCGGAGGGTCTGAAGGGTGGGGGAGAGCCTTCTGTTGTGCTATCCTTCTATCTTACTTTTATAACTTAAGTACTGTTTTAGTGTGAAGATCATACAGCCTCTTAGGGATTGTAAGGCATGTGTGGTTTATGTAGTTATGAGTATGTAACTCCATGGACTCTCTCTCTCTCTCTCTCTCTCTCTCTCACACACACACACACACACACACACACACACACACACACACACACACACAGCATCCCCTTCGACCCATGCGCTTCAGTCTGTTTAATCCTGCTTAAATTAATCCTGGTACAGCATAACCTGATCCCTTGTTTAACCCTAACCATCCACCCTAGTCATCTTATACCCTAACCCGAATCCTGATCATAATCCAGAATCAATCCAAATTCCTTCAATTCAGTACGAGGATGTCTGTTTGTTCTTGTCTAGGGAGGCCTTTTCCTCAACTGATTAAAATCATCAGCATATGGCAAGAATTAAACATGGCGTCCAGGGGGTGAAAGGACCAATTTAATCCTGTCACTACACAACTTAATCTCCTTTGTATAATCCAGATAATCCTCCCAGTCTTCCATTATCCTGGTCTTAATCCTAATTCTAATCTTAATCCCGTTGACCTCTTAAGTACGATGATATAATTTTTAGTTTATTCTATCGAACTTCAATCCCTATTTTATCGAACTAAGGAGTAGTTAATTACGGCTGTACTCTCACTTCCAGTTCGAAATATTTCCAAGAAACTAAATATAATTGGCAGGAGAGAGCAAAAGTAAATAAGTAAATACAAAACTAAATAGCACAGATAAATAAAATGTTCTCAAGCGAAAGGGGTTCATTTAGTCCTGGTCAGCTCAAGTTAATCTTCCCCTGCTTAATCTTCATCTTGCACCTCAGTCTTGCACTTTACCTGCCACCTACATAAGTAAAGGTGGAAAATACAGTCTCGAAGACCGTCCACCTTTTTACAGTGTTTAAGAAACTGCCTATTATTTTCCTCCTTTATGGCAAAATCGAAACATAAAATTGTTCAGCAAATACTTGATATTATGCCAAAGATTTTTTTTCTCAAGAGATTTACCTATATTAAAAGGAACTTATTCTGATATTAAGAAAACCATCAGTGTCGATGTTGTGAACTTTCTCGAAGTACAAGACTGGCACGTGGCCAGCGAAGACCAGAGTTTCTATTGGACTGTATTAAGGCGTTTGGATATACTGTAGAAAGATAAACATTTCAAACATTCGTAACTTCAAATTTTCATTGTTTTCCCAGTTTCCAAGCCTTTGTTCATTCCAGAATATCCATCTTGCTGGGGAAAAAGATGCCGAAAGGAAATATCTGTTTTTTCAGACGCGCACATTTTTATTGGCATCAGTCTGCCCTGTGGCGAAAAAGCTGATACTGCCACGGTAAGGTGCAGGAACAAGAGGGACGCAGGCAAGACATGGGGTGTGTCAGCCAACCACCCGATATTCTGAAGGCGATGGGAATGGTTCGTCGATCCTCGTGTTAGGTGCAGTGTTCTGCGTCGGAGTTGAGATGCAGTGGTGTGTGTGTGTGTGTGTGTGTGTGTGTGTGTGTGTGTGTGTGTGTGCATAGAAGTGTGGGTATATGGATCTCTGAGAAACTAGGTTGTGTGGATGAAAATTGTGGATTATATTGATATCAGTGGATTCCACAGAGGTAGTAGAATGTGTCTTAAGGTAGGTTGAGGGAGGGTGGGGTTAGCTAGTTGGGTTAGGATAAGTTAAGTTAGGTTAGGTAAAGGTTAAGGGTAGCATAGTCTTGGGTATGTTATTTTTCAGGGATGCAGGCAAAATGTAGTACATATATTGTAATCAGCACTGCGATATTCTGCAGGCGAAGGGAATAGTATGTTGACCCTCGTGTTCTCTGCAATATTCAGTGGAGGAGCTGAGGTGGGGAAGTGTGAGGGAGTGGGAGAAGATACGATGGGATGGAATGAGCTCAGGTATTGATATTCCTGATTAGTTTGTGGGATGGGATGAAAGGTGAGCTGAGAACTGAGGGAATGGGGGAGATTGGAAGGGATGGTATGGGATGGGATGGGGTTGGATGAGGTGGGGTTGACTGGAGTTAGATAGTGGTAGCCCTTACTAGTTTGTGCTGTAGGGTGAAAGGTGAAGAGGGTAGAGGAAATGTAGGTGTGAGTGTGCGATGGGATGGGATGGGACCAGATAGTGATTGATGTGTATGATTGATTTATGAGATGGGATGGAAAGTGAGATGAGAGTTGAGGGAATGTGGGTTAGAGTGTGGGGTGTTATGGCGTGGGATGGGATGGATAGGATTGGATGGGATGGAATGTGACGGGATGGGATGGAGGATGGAATGGGATGGGATGGGATGGGGTGAGATGGGACTAGATAGTGATTTCTATTGTTGATTTGTGAGGTTGGAAGGAAGGTGAGATGAGTGTTGAAGGAACGTGGGTGAGAATGTGTGAATAAATGGGATTGGATGGGATGGAAAGAGATGAGATGGGATGGGTGGGGTTAGATATTGATGCCCCTGATTGATCTGTGAGATGGAAAGGAAGGTGAGATGGGAGTTGAGGGAATGTGAGTGAAAGTGTGTGATGGAATGGGATGAGATAGGATGGGATGGAAGTTGGAATGGGAAAGGATTGGATATGATGGGATTGGGGTTAGGTATTGATATCCCAGATTGGTTTGTGAGGTGGGAAGATGAGATGAGAGTTGGGAGAATGTAGGTGAGAGTTTGGGGTGGGATGGGATGAGATGGGATGGGATGGGCTAGATAGCGATGTCCACGATTAGTGTGTGAGGTGGAACGGAAGGTGAGGGCTAGTTTGCTTTGAGAGGTGAGGATATGCTGAGTGTCTGAGACGAAAGATGAGGATGAGTCTCTGAAGATGTGCGAAGAAAAATTATGGAATTGATTGTGACAGGTGAAGATAAGTTAGGTGTTTCAAGGTAAACAATGAGAAAAAATCGGTAGCTGAGAGTACATTGTGTGAGTATGTTGGAGAAACCAATGAAATGGCGAAAAAATAGATGAATCACGAGAGAAATGAAGAAAAAGGAGAGATGAAATAAGAAAAATAGGCTAAATGATAAAAATGGAGGACACACAGGGAAATATTACCCAAATTCCACAAATTCCATAGGGGAGAGTCAAATTCCTGAAGGGAGACTGTCATATATGCTCTTAAGGAGAGAGAGAGAAGGGGGGGGATGTGTATCATGTGTTACCCTCCATCCATCACCACAACCACAATCACACAGTAATTCTTTTTCCACTGCTGTCATCATTATCACCAACACCAGCACCAATACCACAATCACACAACATTCTTTCTCCGCCATCATCTCAACCATCATCACAACCATCCATCCACCACCACCACCAATACCAACACCACCATCATCACAACACATTTTACTCTCTTCACCATCACACTCATCACCACAGCAACACTCCTTCACCACCATCACCACCACTCTCTCTCTCCCTCTCGCCCACGACCTGCCTCCCAATTGTCCCCCTGAAGCTCAGCGACCACTGGAACTGTCATAGGAACGAC
>JAGKTI010031840.1:0-12034 GCA_018397915.1 Birgus latro
ACAGTATATTGACAACTATTATCACTGTTACTGGTAAAGTATTGTGTGATGGATTGGCATTGTCTGCAGTAAGAATTCTGACGTCATCGCCAATGTGGCAGCTGCTTCCCTCCAGCCACAAAAAATTAAAGTTATCACGTCTTGATCAGTGCAAATGATAAATTAAAAGATACATATACCATCACCTAAGTACATGGCTGAAATACAGAATATAGGGGTAAGGGCTGCAGACGATGCGACTGCCGGTGCAGATGACACCGACACTCCCAGCCCCCCAAGGACTACCAGGGGTCCGCCGCTGACACTGAGCAGCTCGGGACAAGAACGGCGCACCTGTATCCCTCCCCGACACCCCTCTTACTCCCAGCCGACGTCCCGGGAAGGTAGCAGTCGCCGGCGCCTAGTCTCCAGCCAAAATTCCACTCACCAGGTAAGGGGTGGAGTTTGCCTATGCAACTCCACACAACACTGCGGTATTGGCCGTTGTCATACCGGGCAAGGGGAAGAACCGGCCACAGTCCGTTCCCCAGTTGTACTCCCGCTACAGGGCCGCGGCACGGACCACCAACCGTGTCGGTCGGGCAGGACAGGCCATCAGTCGTCTGCTTCCTGTAGTCGTTCCCCCCAGAGTACCGCTGCAGCACCGGCCACAAGCCATGCTGGGTACAAGGCAGGATTGGCCATTGGCCATCGCTCTGCTACGAGTGCTCCCTGCTCCACGGTACAGGCCATTAGCCGTACCAGAGTCATAGTCCCCAGTAGGACCACGATGTCGGCCACTAGCCGCGCCGAGCCAGAGGCAGAGCTGGCCATAGTCCACTCTTCTCCTACAGGAGATTCTTACTCCTCTCACCGAGACAGAAGAAAGCGAGTTATGCCTCGCATAAATCCTGAGTTCTGACTGGGCAGAGGAACCGCCGTGTCGGCCACTAGCCATATGGGGGAGGCAGAGTCAGCTGCAGTCCACTCCTCACCCTCTGTTCCCAGGATATCTCCCGATGGGGCAGTCCCTTGCCTGGCTCACCCTGTTTCCTGCAGCTGGATGGGACGCATCCCCTCTCCTGCAGAGGGAGCAGCTGAGGAAGACCCTTTCCCGGAGCCTTGGCCAGGCCTCATCCGAGGCCTTGGTTTCCTTCAACTCAGCCAGTGTGAGCAGCAGCTGAGGCGGAGCCCCAGCAGACGTAGCAGCCGGCGTCCGGCCATGTCGACCACTCCCCCAGCCCGAGGTTCCTATGAGACGGCCTTGACAGCGACGCCGCCCACCAGCCATTGCCACAGCCCAGCCACTCAGGGTTCCAGTACCCTGGGTCCTTAGCTACCCCGGGAGCCGCCCCGAACACCAGGGCGCAACTTACCTGCTGGTGGGACCTTTCTGAGCCCATCCCTGACTCAGCGTTGGGCCTGCCTCCTGGCTCTCTTCGGACCAAGCCCCTACCCCGTACCTACGTGTGGGGCCCTGTAAAGGCGTGCCACTCCGTCCGCCCTCCTGACGGAGGAATCAACCTTCGACCCACCAGTGATAGTGAAACAGATGGACTTTACCAGTGTGTGTGCCTCTTAGACTCAGACATATGTATACGGTCATATGTGTAACCCGAGTGATTCCCTATAGTGTGTTCTCGTGATAAAGTGGCAAGGAAAACCCAGAGTATAAGATTGGACGAGCCTATTAGTGATCCTGGTCTAGTGCATATCATGAACGGAATCCCCCCCCCCCCCCCCCCCAGTGAATGAAACACCACTGTGACCAAACAGGGAAAATTATATTGTATTGATCGTGCCATCCCCTTTCTTATTAATCTCTCCCTCCCCAACGTGCAGGCATGTTAGTCACGTTGTGTCTAGCCACCTCTGAGTGTTTCTCTGAAATACCACAGTCCCCCCTCGCAGTGTACTACAGCTACTACAGCGTGGCTGACTTCTTCCGTGATGGACCGCTGACCAGATTGGTGTCTATCGACACAAGTGTTAACGTAATTGAACCTTTGTATCAGTGCCCTCCAGTGCTATACTATATTGGGAAATTGTAGCAAGTGTATTCCTGTGTCCAAAAGTATAAGTGTAATATGAGTACCGTAAGTGCTGGGTGTATTCTACCACTCTTTCCCTAAGCCGGTATAGAGACAGATTTCAATTCAGTAAAACCTTGTATTAACCCATCTCCGGCTAACCCAGAATCTATTGTATCTAGTGTTTGTAATATTTGTCTCTGGGAAGGTACTGTATTTGTAATACATGTGTGTAACAATTCACTGCCTTGTTTTTGTGTCCAGTCCTTTCCTTAGAAGCGCTGACACGGTCTTGAATAAGAACCCACTGTAAGTCTGCATATTTGACGGGACGAAAAGTCGCCCCTCAGAAACGCAACAGGTATAGTTCATCTCTCGCCTACGTGCAGAAGGGACGAGTAGTCGGCCCTCAAATACGCGGCATAACACTGGTGGCTAGTGGTGGTTCTCAACCCGGACGGTGGGAAATAGAACTGGAATGAAAAAGAATTTTTTTTTTAGTGGCAGCCAAAATACATGTACCCCTACCAAAATTCGACCCAGAACAATGCGACATCACTACATACTTAGATATGGTCAAGCCATTACTTGACATAGGGTTTGATAATGACAGACAGTAAATAGCTGTCACTCTACCTCACCTGGGAAAGGTGGTATCTAGTGTAGCACCAAAAATAGTCCCAGATCTCACTTGGGCCAGATTTGTAAAAATAGTAACAGAGGCAATTACTCCTTCATTAGGGAAATTTGTTGCGATGTCACAACTCAATGCCTTGAAATACAACGGTGACGTGGCCAACACATTGATCCAAGCTCGGCGACTCATCACCAGCTTTACCCGGATGCTGAAATAAATACCCAGGATGAACATATATTCAACACTTTCCTCAGAATCCTCCCGGGCACAGTGAAAGAGCATTTCATTATCCACGACCCGGCAGGAAATTTGGACCGTGATGTCCAACTCATCCGCCGCCGCCTCACAGCACGCCCCACTACACAACACATCGGGGTTGTAAGCAGGTTCCCCACAAAACCATCCTCACTACCGCCCCAACCCCAACTAGACCCAACACGAACCATCCCTGCCCCAGCAACCCCAAGAGTCAGCCCTACTATGAAACAGCTGCCACGGAAAGGAGACACAATCCTCATCACCATCAATCCATGGGAGTTTACAGCCTGTAGCAGCCGCTGTCCACTACATGACATATGTGAGCAGTTAAAGGCGGCACGAAGAATAAGAACCAACCAGCCGGGGCGCAGCCGATTGTTGGCAGTAGACGAAAACTCCATGAACCCAGATTCCCCCTTCATCAAGGAACCAGACACCAACTGCGAACCAGGCGATGCTGACACCGACGCAGCCCTCGAGCTGACACTGAATTTTTAGGACCGCCCCTGCACCTCCCTACAGTAGCGGGGGCCACCTTCACAAAATACCGACCCCCGGTCTATGACAAAATGAAGTTACAGGGGGTCAAGGCAAGACTTTTGGTAGATACGGGAGCCGCCAGGTCTTGTCTGTACACACATTTTTACTCCCGGCACAGGAAGGCTTTTGGCCCCCTCCTCCCCACCTCAGCCCACCTCGTAGACGCGGGGGAAGGCCCCTTGCCTATCCATGGGGAAACTCGGGCCCTACAAGCCAAGACCCACCAACCAGCCTCCACCTACCATCCGTTCATTGTTTTTGACTCTTCCTGCCGTGCCTATGATGGCTACCTGGGTTTGGACCTTCTCCAGAAGTTACACACCCACATAATCTGCCACAGGAGGCGACTCCATTTCCGGCCACCCCCCCACCAGCCCCTAGCCCTCTGCACATGCACACGACAAAACAACACCGCCCCCCCTTGTCAACCCCCTTCCCCTCCCCCCCTTCATGCCTCAGCCCCCCCCTACCCCACTTTACCCGCAACTGTCACGTCCACCCTCACTATTCCCTCACACCATGAAGCTTGGGTACAGATCAACAAGCCCATGGAGACCCATTCCCTCATCTCCCCAAACATCCCCACAGGGCCCCTCTCCGCCTGCCTGATGTATCCGACCTTCCTTCCGCCACACCTCAACACCATCAAAATAGCAAATCTGGCAGCTACACCCCTCACTCTACCAAGAGGGCTCCTGATCGGCGACCTAGAGGCAGCTGAGCCATGCAACACCCCTCCTCTAAATTCAGACCCCTCCCCCCTTCCCCCCTTACCTGATCACCTGTCTCCCCATCAAGCCGAGACCCTGCACCACCTACTCCTCGAATATCAAGACCTTTTCTCCACGGGGCCCGCCGACTTGAGACATACAACATATTTGGCCCATGAAATCCACACCACCTGGCCCCTATTTGTCAACCCTCCTGCCAGAAAAACCCACACCAACGGGCTGAAGAGGACAGGCAAGTCCGGGAAATGCTGGACGCTGGCATCATCACGCCCTTCACCAGCCCCTGGTCTTCCCCCATTGTCCTGGTTCGGAAGAAAGATGGCACCCTATGATTCTGCATCAATTACTGCCGCCTGAACAATGTAACCATCAAGGATGCAACACCCCTCCCCCGCATAGACGACTCCCTGGACTCCCTGCACGGCTCCACCTGGTTCTCCATGCTGGATCTCCAGTCAGGGGAGTGGCAGGTCCCTGTGCACCCCCAAGATCAAGGGAAAACGGCCTTTTCCACCAGCAATGGAAAACATTACCAATTTAATGTTCTTCCATTCGGGTTATGCAATGTCCCAGCCACTTTCTCCCGCCTCATGGAGTTCGTACTCAGCGGTCTAACCTGGGAAGCCTGCCTTGCATACCTCAATGACGTTATCGTCTTTAGCAAGACGTGGGGCGACCACTTTCACCACCTCCGACAGGTGTTTCAACAAATACGCCAGGCTGGGCTGAAACGCAAGCCCAGTAAGTGTGTCTTGGCTGCCCGCTCTGTCATCTTCCTAGGGCACATTGTCTCCGGGATAGGCATTTCTCTTGACCCCGAAAAGCGCCGACCAGCTCCTTCCGCAAGATGTCCACAAAGTCCGCGCCTTCTTGGGGCTCGCATCGTGTTACCGGCGATTTATCAAAGGGTTTGCCGACCTTGCAAAACCACTCCACAACCTCACTAAGAAAGGCGAGCCATTCATCTGAAGCAATGACCGAGTAACAACTTTCGACACTTTAAAGGAAAAACTCGTCTCGGCCCCCATCGTCGCCTTTCCGAACTATGACCTCCCCTTCAGATTATACACCGACGTCTCGCTGGTAGCCATAGGCGCCATCCTGGCGCAGGTCCAGGAAGGGCGCGAGCACATCATTGCTTGTGCCAGCCGCACCCTAAACCCAACAGAACGAAATTACGCTGCTAATAAGCGCGAGTGTCTGGGTATCGTCTGGGCCCTTGACCACTTCAGGGCCTACCTATCTGGCATGAGGGTCAGCATGATCACAGACCACCAGTCCCTTCAGTGGCTTCGACAATCGGCCACTCAGAACATCCAGCTCCTCCGATGGCACGAAGTGCTAGAGGAGTTTGACTACGAGATTGTCTACCGGCCTAGGAAATTGCATACCAACGCCGACGCCCTCCCGCCTACCAGTACAATCCCTACTCCCTAAATCTGAGCTGGTCCGGCGCTGGCAGGACCAAGACCGCCCCCATGGATTCCCCAACACCTATTCACGAAACTTCACCTACAAGGGGACCAACTTTTTACACCATCGGGCCACATCGTCCTGGACCCACCCAGACTCCGCGATGGACGTCCTCACCCACCTACACTCGAACAGTGGGATCCACCTGGGTATGAAAAAGTTAACCCAGGTCTTCAATGACCTCTACTAGGCTCCCAACCCCTCTACTCTCGCCCAGCATGTTACTCAGGGGTGTCGGGCATGCTGCCTAGGAAAGGACATCACCCGTTCCGCGGGTCCTACCGGGCAGATTTCTACCCACAAACCTTGGCAGTTATTATCTGTTGACGTTGTCGGTTGCCTGTCACCTAGGTCTGGCTACAAATACATCATTACATTCGTTGACGTCTACTCCAAGTTCCTGATCGCTTGTCCAGCTAAGGAGCACACCGCTGTCACCATAGCCAACGCCCTCATGTGCCACGTCTTCCTCTATTTTGGCATTCCCCAGGCCATTCACTCTGATAATGCCCCAGAGTTTACGGGACAAATCTGGGAGGAACTATTCACTCTATTCAGATTCTCCATTTCCCACTCTTCCCCATACTGGCCTCAAGGAAATAGGGTATGCGAAAGAAGCCACCGGACCCTGTTAAATCAGATCAGAACCTGCATCCAAGATACCCAAGATCAAGATTGGCCTGCCCACGTTAAGATCGTCCAACGGGTAATTAACACCTGCCCCCGTGACAACAGCATCACCCCCCCATGACCGGATTTTCAGTGAGGCCTCCTCCTGCCTCTCCGACAGCACCTTCAACCCCCCACCCACTCCCCAGCCTCCAATCCCCTACAGCACCTGAAGCTTCGGCTACAGCACCTGGACACACACCAAGATGCGCAGGCCGATTCCTCCCCTGCCAACCTCCCCACCCCGAACAAAACTGCTACCCGCTTCATGGGACGCTATCCCATCATTAAAGTCCCTAATTCCTTTCAAGTCATCGTCAACTGCAACGGAACCACCAGCGCCTACAGAAATCGCCACGTCTGCCCCTCCCAAGACTCCCCCACCTCGATCGCTCCCTCCCCGGCCCCCAAAGCCAAACCAACACCTTCAGCTTCCCACGAAGAGCCATTCCCCTACTACTCCTCCCCATCCCCCTCCCCACCAGTTTCCACCACCCCACACTCCCGCGCCACCCCCATGCACTAGACCAACACCACCACCAACTTCCCCCGCACCCGCCACACCACCCACAGCATGTGGTCATCCCTCACCCTTGGTGATTTCCACACCTACCACCCCGTGCTCCACACCCAACCTAGCCCCCGCCCCACTAACCCTGGCAACCAAACACGCTACACCACCCCACTTTCCACCCGCCCCCACTCCCCCACCCCACTTCCCATCACCGCCCACTCCCCGTTTAACCACCATGACCACCTGTTCCGGTCGTGTCTCATGCCCACCAGCCCGTTACTTCTCCACACTCACACCCACCCCTTCGCCCTCCAGCCAAATGCCCACCCCACCTAACACCACCCCAATAACCATCCATCTCTACCCCCTCATCTCAGATACAAAATTCTGCCCCGCTGCACTCCCAAGGGAACGCCGCCTCCACGCTCCACTGGCAATATAGACCACGCCGGACTGCCTTTAGCCAGCATTCACCTTCAGACCACCACCACCGCCACGACCATGCACATCATGAAGATATCCTGGATCTCCACCTTCGGACAACACCACCGGGTCCGGAGCACACACCACTTACTACGACTCCTCGAGCAGGTGAACCACCCTTCCACTCTTCGTATCACCTACTCCCACCACCTGCATCCCAACATACCCATCGACCATTGGACCACCTTCCTGTATCACCTCACACCCTTCCACCAAATGCTCAACATTGACCTGTACCACCTTCAGTTATGGGCGGGTGGTGGTGAAATACAGAAGTTAGGGGTAAGGGCTGCAAACGTCGCGACTCTTGGTGCAGACGACACCAACACCCCCAGCCCCCCAAAGACTACCGGGGGTCTGCCGCTGACACTGAGAGGCTCGAGACAGGAACGGCGCACCTGTATCCCTCCCTGACACCCCTCTTACTCCCACCGATGTCCCGGGAAGGTAGCAGCCGCCGGCGTCTAGTCTCCGGCCGAAATTCCACTCACCAGGTAACGGGTGGAGTTTGCCTATGCAACTCCACGCAACACCACAGTATTGGCCACCGTCATACTGGGAAAGGGGCAGAACCGGCCACAGTCCATTCCTCAGTTGCATCCTCGCTGCAGGGCCGTGGCATGGACCACAAACCGTGTCGGTCGGGCAGGACAGGCCACCAGTCATCTGCTTCCTGTTGTCGTTCCCCAGCAGATGTAGCAGCCGGCGTCGGGACCTGTTGATCACTCCCCCAGCCCGAGGTTCCTGTGAGACAGCCCTGATGGCGACGCCGCCCACCAGCCGTTGCCACAGTCCAGCCACTCCGGGTTCCAGTATCCTGGGTCCTCAGCTACCCTGGGAGCCACCCCGAGCACCAGAGCGCTACTTACTTGGTGGCGGGACCTCTTTGGGCCCATCCCTGACTTGGCGTCGGGCCCGCCTCCTGGCTCTCTTCAGACCGAGCCCCTAGCCCCTCATCTACGTGTGGGGCCCTGTAAAGGTGTGTCGCTCTGTCCGCCCTCCTGATGGAGAAATTAACTTTTGGCCCACCAGTGATAGTGAAACAGATGGACTTTACTAGTGTGTGCCTCTTAGACCCAGACATATGTATACGGTCGTATGGGTAACACAAGTGATTCCTTACAGTGTGTTCTCGTGATAAAGTGGCCAGGAAAACCCAGAGTGTAAGATTGGTTGAGCCCATTAGTGATCCTGGTCTTGTGTATATCTCGAACGGAGTCCCATGCCCCCCTCCCAGTGAATGAAACACCACAGTGACCATACAGGAAAAATTATATTGTATCAACCATGCCATCCCCTTGCTTATTAATCTTCTCCCTTCCCAGTGTACAGGCATGTTAGTCACGGTGTGTCTAGCCACCTCCGAGTGTTTCTCTAAAATACCGCGGTCCCCCCTCGCAGCGTACCACAGCGTGGCCGACTCCTTCCGTGATAGACCGCCGACCAGGTTGGTGTCTATTGACATAAGGGTTAATGTAATTGAACCTTTGTATCAGTGCCGTCCATTGCTATACTATATCAGGAAATTGTAGCAAGTGTATTCCTGTGTCCAAAAATATAAGTGTAGTATGAGTACCATAAGTGCTGGGTGTATTCTACCATACTTTCCCTAAGCCGATATAGAGAGATTTCAATTCAGTAAAACCTTGCATTAACCCATCTCCAGCCAACCCAGAATTTATTGTATCTAGTGTTGTAATATTTGTCTCTGGGAAGATGGTTGTAACACATCTGTGTAACAATTCACTGCCTTGTTTTTGTGTCCAGTCCTCTTTCCTTAGAAATGCCGACCCGATCTTGAATAAGAACCCGCTGTGAGTCTGCATATTTGATGGGACGAGAAGTCGCCCCTCAGAAACGTAACAGGTATAGTTCACCTCTCATCTGCGTGCACAAGGGACAAGTAGTCAGCCCTCAAATACATGGCATAATGCATTTGTCAATGGTTACTGCTGTGTTTTTGTGTCCTGTCCTCTCCCTACCATACCGACCCGGTCTTGAAAAAGAACCCGCTGTAAGTCTACGTATTTGGGGAGCGAGAAGTCGACCCTCAGAATCGTGACAGGTAAAAACACCTGCCTCCTGCTTACGCATCTGAGGGACAAGTAGTTGGCCCTCAAATACGTAGCATAACAATTCTAAATGAAAATGTAAAATTGTTGGATGAAGTAGCGTGTGGTGCTGGGATGCAAACGATCAGACAATATGAGTCGGAATGTTCACGATATGGATAGTTTTCTTTGTTGGGGAAAAAAAAAGTTAATGATGAAGGAGCAGTAAAATTCATGTATTTGCCTTTAGTGCAATGAGTGTGAAAAAAAGAAAAAAAAAGAAAAGAAAAAAAATGGCTTTGTGCTCCAGTTTTATGAAGTGACGGTCTTTGTGTAATAATGGAATTTTTGGACAATGTATATAATAAGAAGATGCCACTGCTTTAACACCAGTGTAATAACCCAAAATTTAGGTTATTCATGTTAATTACTGAAAATAAGAAGAGATACCATCACTATGAATCAGAGTTACAAGAGTAGGCTGCCACCACCCAGCAAATGCCGGGAAAGAATTATTAGCTCCACTAAAGTAAGATATAGAGCACTGAGTCCTTGCGAATAAGTGGCTAGGATAGTGTGAATAGTTTAGAGTGCGTGAGTCTTAAGATAGCAATACACCTTGCAGGCCACTCAATCTCACAAATAAACTTCCCAGAGGATAATAGTTCAAACACAATAAAAACTTAATCTAATATTTACTAAGGCTAAACATACAATATAAGAATCTAGATATTGATCAAATTAACCATAGGATACTTTTCAGACTATGAACTCCTAGAAAACAGAAATAAATAAATTCTCCTTCCCACTGAGATTATCATAGGGCAGACAAAATATAACAAGGATTAAATATTTCAAGTGATCATCACAGCTGATTGAATACTTGGAATATTATCACACTAAGATGTATAGTGTTCTACATAGTTGGATATATGCCCAATTTTACATTTACATATACTAATATAAATATATATAACTTCACCTTGTAGCCTAATACAGTATTCAAAATAATTCTATCTCATGCGTATCTAGTACTCTCACGGTCTCTAACAGACTCGTTAAGCTAACTCCCCGAAACACCACCTCCACAAAATACTCCACCAAGTCTGGAACATACACACTAACTCAAAAGGTTATTCATAATTAATACCACATTCAAAGAAAGATACTAGTGGCTCAAGATTTTAAAGTGGATGAATAATCGGTGCTTTTAGGGGAAACAGTTACATGTGAATACCAAAACTCTATCAACCTAAACACTTCACATCGAAAGAATAGATTATTCTAATGGACCATTCAATTCCACATTTGATTACTTGTAACAGGAAAAATGGGGGGGGGAATTTGTGTAATGGGCACAAACAAGAACCATTTGGTTACTTCTTTCATCGGGGCAGGCGGCTACGATGGAACAACAGCAATCTGTCGACGACACAGTGTCAAAGATCACAGTCATTACAAAAGGAAGTTAGAGGAAACGTTATCAGTCAACCTACTAATATACTGTATATAGAGAGGATTAAATTATAGGAACAAAATAGGGGGGGGGATAGAGAGCACGTCAACTACTCACTGTGGACAACACGGCGTCAAAGATCACAGTGAGCGTCTCTCGATTCGGCCACATGCTCTCTTCCTCGCGGTTGTCCTAACATCGGAACTGACTTCGACAAATTCCTCTGCAAGATTACCATCTACACCAACTAACAAGGAATATGAAATAAGGTGTTCACACTCGACATACATAGACGGACTGACATACAATGTTTAAAATTTTGTGGTAATCGTATAGGACTGACAATTATACCGAAGCCTAAACCATCGAGTGTTTAGACTAATTATAACCATGTGTCGCAGTTGTCAGGCCTATGTGACTAAACGCAAGTGTAAAGCAAATTTTACGGTTACTAATGTCTATTATCAGCAATTAGAATTTAACTAAGCTTTAATTCATTACTATGTAGTACAAAAAGATGATAATACCAAGCCTGACTTACAAATTTCGAATTTAAAGTATCAATACAAACTTTTGCGATTATTAAACTCGTGCTCAACTTTTGCCTCTTTTGTGAGAACTGACTGTGACTCTCACTCCCATAATCACTCTATACAGTTCCTCTATTATAGTATTACTTTCCGCCATAAATATTAACAAGGAACAAGCCTAAATATGAGTTTGATGATCACTCCCTATCCATTGCAGATGAATTAATCAGGGGTTCAGGGCTACACTTACACTTATACTACACTTATATTAACTTATATTACACTTATACTAACTCAAGTATACTTAAATTACCCTTAAAATTATGGCATTACATTCGGTCAAGAAAATTTGTATCTTACGATACGTGAAGACACTACGTGTTGACATAAATAGTTAGGCAAGATACAGTAGGCGCGGAAAGTGTTGACGCCATCTTAAAAAAAGAAAACATTCTTGTAGTTAGCAAGGAGAAACAAATAAATTAACACTCACCATTGAATTTAGTATTTACTGGCAGTCCCCTTCACCTTTATTATTTTCTTAAGGCGTCTGGGGAGACTGATGGCGTAGTTTTGCAGAACAGACGGACTAAAACTGCTCCATAGCTGCAGCCTCAAGTTTAGGCAAAGATGATGTGTCCATACTACGCAGCTGCCGCTTCATGTGCGCCCATAAATTCTCA